>JAPMOQ010006524.1:351241-389790 GCA_026543055.1 Argiope trifasciata | reverse complement strand
TTTATTTCCATCTCCCTAGTTCGAAATTGCAAAATCATTTCCCAAAAGATTTGGAAAAGTGTTTCGATTTTAATTCTGCATTGGGAATTCTCACCTAACAAATCAAATTTCTGTAAAGAGCTTTTCTAAAAGCTTTAAAGAATAAATAAATTTTTTTGTATCAATTTTCTTTTTATTTGTATGAAAGCGCAACCATTATATTATGTCCCAGGTGAGTTTATGCTTGTCAAATCTATATACCGAAGTGTTTTGAAACGTATATTATAATTTAGCTTCTGCATGTATATTAAAAATTGTTTAAAATTCTTCTAACTGTAAGATATCTAATTGATTAAATATTATTAATCGAGGTTTATCAAACCTGATTACTTCCTTATACAATGAAATGGATCACGGAATTTACAGCTCTCTTCTTAGGAATGAAAGTTAAAAATTTCTTCAAAAGGCTGCTCTCATTTCTCTTCATATTAGAATTGTGAATTATATTGATGCGTAAAGCAAATCAAACATTTTCTTTAAAAAAACATGATCTTGATCTGAAAACAGTAATAAAATTTTAAAATTTAAATTCTGAAGGATAATATTAACACATTCATTAAATTGAATTATCTACTAAAAATTCTGCTATTCATAATTTTATTCTTGATATTTATATAAATAAAATCTGTATCAATTTAATTACGACTGTTAATTTCATAAAAATTTTAAATTTGCTAGAAATAATTGTTTGATAAATAATCTTTGCTAAGTTTTAGCAAGCAGTATTTTTTAAAATTTATTTGTGATTTTACAACATTTTGCATTTTTGATTGGAAAATAAAAAAAAGCTGTAAAAAAGCAATACAAAGACCCCATTTTATCATGTGTACATTTAATTATGGACGTCAAATCTTATTTTATTATAAATACAATTGGACACATCTTCTTTGAGGGACCTCGACAAACAGGTCTCCCATAAACTTCCACGGGTCTTCAATAAAGCAGTTTAAAAAATAAAATAAATATATTGCAATTTATTAGGATAATTAATTCATTGAAAAATTTTATGGACATCCTGAAAAATAAGCATGGATCATAAAAAATGGAAATTTTAGAATTCAACGAAAATACATGAGAATATATAATTTCACCTAATATTTAAGATTTAGCAAAAATTGCTAGAAAATAAAGACATCTTTTTTTGCTTGTGTTCCATAATTTTGTTTTTGAATTTTCCGTTAAGCCTCACTAGTTAATGTAATTAAATGTTAACTATATACTATATACCTATATGTGCATTCTATAAATTGTGCATCTTAGTTTTTCAAAATCATTATTATAGAATGTTTTTAATTGATTGTTGCTCTTATATATACTATGAACTATAGAAGTCAGAAGCAAAGGTATTGAATAATATTGTATTCATTGCCTGGCATTTAAATATTTTATTTATTTAAAAAAATGTTGTGTACTTTTATGAACTACATAGAAACAATGATAATTTAATATAAGTAATTTCAATAAGGAGAAAATCATCAAAATAAACTTGAGAGAAAGGAGCAAAGTATCGATAACGAGTCTATGATTTTTTTTAAAACTCCCCTTATTCTGATTGCTTCATTTAGTAAAAATCTAAAGTAAATAATGGCTTCGAAGTTCGATTAATCGTTTTTACCGTCTTCTATAAACATCTCTGAACAGTAAGAGATTTGTCTCATTTTCTCTTAAAATAAATCTGTTTTAATCATATTCTAATTATAAATTCACCATTAACTAAAAGGCCGAATATAGTTGAGTAAGGAAAAAGCATTAAAATTTTAATGAAATTATTGCGGAGCATCTTTAAAGATTACTGCTTGTCGAAAACATAAAATTTTGTGTAAAATAAAATGCTTAAAGTATATAATATGTCATGTATGAATCACATACTTGAAGGTAATCCGTGTCATCAATATGTCGATGAAATACGAGAGTTGTCATTGAGTGATTGTCACTAAGCGCTTAGAGTCCTTATTGAAATAAAATCTCTATAAACGACGTTGAAACTTTTAAAATGGGGGAAGGAATATTTCATGAGCTTAGCAAAATGAAATGCATGCTTTCACAGGGTCATTATAATTTGTGCTTTTTGTCGAAAAATCCTCAAACGTGTCTCTACTTCCTTAATATTCAACTGATATTGTAACTTATAACATTTTTATTTTTTCACCGTTTAAATTATTTATCCTTTTTAATAAGTTTTCATGCCTTTAATTTGATAAAAAAAATAGATGCTATGAACTTTGAAGAGGTTGCACAATAACGATTTAAAGATACATTTGGACTCATCTTTTTTAACTTTTGAATTGAAAGCTCTTTCCCTTCTATGTCTAACGTAAAATATATTTATCGATAATTAAAATCTTCTTTATATTTTCCAATGTTAATTCCTTTTAACACAATCGAATTTGCAAATCCTGTCGATACTGTTACGTTCAGTGGTGGCAGAGTGACAGGCTGTAAAGAAGAGGAAGCACAATAATATTCTACTTTGGTACCGATACATTAAACAATATAAGCGACCACATATAGTAAAAATTTCATGATTTGCGAAACAAACATAAAAATCGATGTATTTCAAGATTGTATTATGATCATAATCAATCATAACTGTTTTAAGTGTATATTTCCTGTATTTGCCATGTGCGGCAATCAGTGATTTGTCTTTTATTATATACAATATATAAACATATATTTGTTTTATTGGTAAGGAGATAAAGTATAAATTTACAAACATATATGTAATATTTTATATTATTATTGACATTGAGTAGAGCTGATGTAAAGGAATAGAGATAGCCAACATAACCTCTTCCACAAACTTCTTTTTGTATTTGGAAGAAAAGGAATACCTTTGCCTTTCAGAAATATGTCTTTGATGCCATCACCAGATGAGTTATTATGAAATACTTCGATCAGTTTTGTAAGAGATAATAAAATTAACCTAGTTACGCAGCTCCATGCATGAACTATTCAATAGATAAATGATTTAACAACTACTTTGCAAAAATTACTAGGTTTGTCAGAAGAAAAAAAATAATTGCCTTTGTAATCTTCGCTTTGCTAAATTATAAAATTAAGAAAAATTCAAACATGGCAACTAGTAAAATGATTAGAAAGATTCACAAATATAACAGCACGTTGAACATTCCATTGGATCTATTCATCTCTGTTTCGTTTGTACTAAAAAATGCTTTATATATTTCTTAAAAGGTCTTTCCAAATTATCCTAGACTATAAATACCATTTGCAATTCTAAATCGGTGTAGATCACTAAACTTTTAATCTCATTTCTAATAGATAATCTAATCTAAATATAACTTCAGGCTGAAACAAATTATTATTGAAAAACATTTTATGTAATAGCAATTGTGATGGTGAAGCTAGGAGAAAGTTTTAGATTTTCCAAATGAATCTATTGCTAGTTATGAAAGTAAAGAAAGCGTGTTTAACAGGTACAGTTTTGTTTCGTTAGATGTTAATAAAAATTTTATATTATATTCGTAATATATTTCGTATAATATTCGTATAGTAAAAATTAAGTATAATTTCGTAAATATATATAACCATGATTGAAGAAAAGTGAGATCATTTTATAATATCGATATCAATTACAGGGTTAAAATTAATTCATACTGAACTTTTGATATACTATCAAATTTTTAGCATATTTCTCTCCTATAAAGAACAGATAAAGCTGAATTTCTTAGGAAAAGAAATAAAAGAAAATACATAATTATATTTCATGCAAGAATTTTAAATGAAAATGGGTTTTTTATTTCCAAATTTAGTAATTGAAATTAATAACGAAAAAATAATATGATAGAATGCTTTAGAATGAAGATAATTTATTTACTTTATGAAAGAAAAGCTTGGAATCATATTATTTGAAGTATTAATACTAATTAAGAATGATAAACAAGATCAGAAATAATAATGATCATAAAAGCCTGAGATAGTATTAATGTTTCATAGAGTGGAATTTTAATTCCACTCTATTATAATACTCCACTGTATTATAATGTGTATACTCCACTGTATTATAATGTGTATACTCCACTGTATTATAATACTAGTAATGAAGTATACTCCACTGTATTATAATGTGTTTTCTAAGAAAATAATTAGGTGTTTTGACATTTATGATTCAATTTGAGTTTGATTTACTTATCTTGTTAATTTCTTTTCATCTTGTTTACTTCCTCTAAAACATTACTTAATAGAACGCATCTTTTTACATATTTTACAGTTATTGAATTAGATCAAGTTTTAAACTATTTTTTCCCTTCATTTCTAACGAATTAATAGGGATAAGGGTTTTAACTTTATTAGTCATTTTTTATATTTCCTAATTTATTTTTATTCCTTTTCATTGAAAGAATATCTTTTAAATAGGAAAACTATATTCATTTAAAATATGTGTATAAATGCCTAGTTAAGTCCTAAACTAAAATAATAAATCATTCAAATGTTATTGGAAAAAGGAATTAACCATGGAAAATAAAATTATAAGTCACTGGAATACAAACGAAAAACAAGAATTGTTCTGAATTTCAGAATTCCTGTTCATTAGGAAGTGAAGGAATAGTCAGACAATTCCATCTTAACAAGAATGAGACATATGAAATAAAAGTATAGATAATAAATCATATAAAACACCCCATTGTTCTTATGAATATCCTTAAATAAAACTCTTCGTCTGTCTATCGACACACATTTTAATAAAACTGCCTATGCATTAATCAATATTTATTTTCAAAGACTTCATGCTTGAGTCGAACCCATCGCACGACCCTACATACCCTTTTTCAATAATAAGCTTTTCCTTTCTTCAACGAAGAAAACTGAAATAACGGGATTTATGATCGAGAAAAGCAAGGAACCCAGTTCAATTCCCGATTCCTTTTTTGCTCCAACACATAAATCAAAATAAATATATCGATCTATAAAATAACTCAAAATGTAAGCTTGTAGGAAAGGGGGGGGAGAGAAAAAAAGAAAAATCTTTCTTCTGTTTCATTTGAAGTTCACAAAGAAACGGCATTTTTATCTCAAGGAACCTAATGACGAAAGCACAAATCAAGATTTATATTTCTGAAATGAACGTACGTCATGGAATATTCTGAAAGTTTTTTCTGAAGCAGTTGCATCTCATTTCTGGATCAGTGGTGGAGCAAATGTGATTTTGCGAGTGCAGAACACTGGAAACATTTAAAAATAAAAAAAGGACAAGAAAAATGCTGGTTCGAATGTGCTTTTTAACATTTTTCGTGACGTCTGTTGGGAAAAGAACGAGTATGGTGGGATATATATGCTTTCAAAATGTTTGACATTATGTTGAAAACAAAATGACAGACTGAATACATGCATAAGAAAGCACTTTGGGAACAGTGGTTTTCCAGCAGACCTGACGAGTGTATAAAAACGGGAAAAAAAACGTAGCGATACCAATAAAAATATTTTTGTGAGGAAATTTTAATTTAATTCAACTGAAATCAAAGAATTATGAAAATAGATTGGACGTAACAGATTAAAGAATTATGAAGAGTAGTTAATTAGAAGTATTGTTTGGGAGATTTTATTTGAGCCAAATGTTATGAGATTTATTTTTTATATGGCTTTCAAACATTAAATTTGTATCTAGAACTCTAAATTTTCCATTTTTAAAACGAATAAAAATATTTCAATGTAAAATTTTAAATAATGCTTTTCTAGTTTCGATTATATTATACAAATAAATTTATCATGAAGTGAAAGACAGGATTAATAATTTGTAAAATACAATATTTTTCAAGTACATTTTTTCACCATGGGACAATGATTTCCTGCTTTTTAACACTGAAAGGGCTTTTTTCATCTTTAATTAAACAATATCAGCTGTTATATACTATAATATTCGTTCCTGCAGCGTTAGATAAGTCATTGCTAGCAATTGTGAATATTAATCCACTCAAGAAACCTTTGTTGTCACTTAATTGTATTGGTGTTATTATAAAAGAAATTTTTAATAAATTAAGTAATTTATTTCAGACTACAAGCAAATTATTTCCCTTGCATTTTTCGTAAGAAAGGGGAAACCTAAATAAATGGAATATAGTCTATAGTATATAGAAAATGGTAAAATAGAGAACACATTTATTGTAAAAAGTCTCAAATATTCAAATTATGATGCTTTCATTTTAAACTTTAATTTACCTTCCATGTATTATATTTCATTTTTATATACAATTATCCGTTTTGACTTTATTCTAAAAGAATTGTCTTTATGATATTAAAACGATTTTGATGACAAGAGGTTTAAAGAATTTTTTTTCTGCAATATCATACATTAAAACATGATTATCTTTCATCAACATGTATTTGTTTTATGATCAAATGTAATTGGAATTCATAAAAATATCGTTTTAAAATTATTAGTATTTATATAGAATAGGTTTATAATAATCTGTTTATATGGGTTTAATAGGTTTATATGTAATAGAGACGCCCATACTAACCAATCAATCCTCACAATTTTAATTCAAAATGTTAAAATCTCTCCCGTTTTAGATGCTAAATATATGCTGCAAATTTTATTTATCTAGCTCTTAGGTTATGCAGTTATTAATCCATTTACAATCAATAACCATATAAAGGGATTTCCTCTGATGCATATCGTTTCAAACTTATTAGCAATCAACAAATGTTGTTTATATCCCATATACCAAATTTCATTGGTCTAGATCAAAGCGGTTTTGAGCAATCGTAGTTATAAACAAAAAGAAATAAATATATAGTGGCAAGAAAGAGTTCAAAATCAGGTAGGTTATTAAATGAAAATTCCTGGAATTTTTCGATGGTCACAGTTTTTTCTCAATATTTCGTATGTAAAAATATTAGAAATAAAAACAATAATATGCAGAAATATTTGTTTGAAAAAATTTCTTATATTCCCAAACTTCAAAAGAACAAATCATTGAAAGTAAAATTATGTAATTAAAATAATACTACATCAACAATTTTTTACAAATAAGAGTAACACAATAAGAGCATGATTATTTGAATCAAGCTATATGATTAAAATTGATAAATATGCCCCACACCATCTCTCAGAATTAATTTAATGAACCAAACAATTTTCTATCTTTTAGTAAAACTTCTGCATTGGTTAGATTTGAGTAAATACAGAATAAAGAGAATAATTATAGAAAAGCTAAATGCTAACATATTCCGATTTATTGAAAATTATTGTTGAATGCACAGCTAAGTATTTAAGGGCTTATCTAACTAGTTATTAAAAGTTAAACCCGAATTGAGAGTTTAAAATTAATGGATTAGGCGTCTATGAATTAAACACAGTATTATGCCTTTGGTGCACTCAAAAAACATTATGGCACATTATTTAATGAAATTCAGAAAGACGGAATAATTAATTCAGAATTCGAAAGCTTTTTATATATGTGAAGAAAATAGAATTATGTAAAATAAATGCAAATATTTAAAAACTAAAACAACCTATGGAGATGATACTTGAGAATTATTCGTTGTTACATAAATAGTTTTATCAATAGTTTTAGAAAAATAAAATGTAATTTAATTTTTCATTATCTGAAATTTATAATTAACTCCCTTTGTACAAAATTTTGTTAAAAATGTTACAGTAGTCACATTTATTGTGACTGAATTTTTGATATTAATATGTTAGAATACAGCTTAGAAACGATACAAAGTAAGTTAACACATTCGCTGCCACTGACGCGCCAGCGTGTTACGAATAATATGTTATTGTAACAAACCATCTGTGTTATTAGATGACACCTTTTCTGCAACAGTTAAAAGATAGTAAAGAAGGGGTCATCTAATTAGATTGATGGTCCTGATATCAGGTGCGGGTAGTGGCAGTGAACGTGTTAAACATAAAAGGATCTATCTTCAAATAGTTAGTTGAAATAAATTATTTTAAGATTAATCATAGATATTGAAAAATAATATTCAATTGTATAGGCCCTTAGTACCAATTTTATTTTTAAACTTGTTATTCTTTATATTAAAATAACAATTTTTTTCATATCAATATAATTTCATTTCGTTATAAAAAAATATTTCTCACTATACATTTCATTTCTAAGTGTGATATTCTGAATGCAATTAATAAATAGTTTTCAAAAGAAGATTAAAATAACTTTAAAAAATATGATGTTTTAGATTTATAAACATGCAAATATTTAAATTTAAGAAACCCAATGTAAACATTAGGTATATTTCAGGCCTAAAAGGTAAGTAGTGAGTGCAAAAGAAACGAACACTGAAAAATCTCTATCATTTCCTATTTTACTACAGTGGATATTGTAATTATAATCTTATTTCAGTGGAGTAACATGAAATATTAAATCCTGTCAAAAATAAATCATGGAATTAAAAGAAATTGCCAATCTTTGCATCACATTCATCACTGCCATAAAATCAGAGTACTCATCAGCCGGGTAATTTCGATTCCAAAGCTAATAATAAATTTAAAAGTACCATCAAAGTTTGAGGCTGGGATTTGAAGCTAAAAACTTTGTGATAATAAAGAAACAAAAATATTCTTAGCAAAATGTACGAAATACTGAAATTATACTGAATATGCAATATGTGTACTATTTTATGGTGTAAAGCCATTAATAAGAAGAAAATAATGATTATTAAATTTTTGGTATGCAAAATCTTAAATGAAAACATAGCATGGTATTTAGAATTATATTATTTATTATTTATAAATTTTGAAACAAATAACTTGTTCTAAATTAACAGTACATATTTCTTTTTCTTTTGTCTTTATTTAAATTGAACCGCACGTCAAAACGCACCTAAGTTTTGGAGTGCAAAACGTAAGCAGATGCAAGAATGTATAGCATACGATAACAACATAACGCTTGCTTTCCTAATTAAAGAAATATTTTGTAGATAAACATTTCCAATACTAGTAAATACATTGGATGAACGTTTTAAGCTGAATTTAATAGTTACCATTTAGGAAGGACATGAGATGAATCAAAATAATAAAAAAAAATCCATTTAAAGTCATCAACTCTTTCATGAGCCAGAAAACAGGTGAGAGTGGCTTTCATTCGTTAAATAGAAATTTAATTCATTTCAGAACTCAGCTAGCATATCTAGAGTTTCATTGGATCTCCAAATGTTCGCCAGTATTCGAAATATATTATACTTCCACTGAAGCTCTGGAAATAAGCATTTACTGCATCTTATGATAACACTTGACTCTTTCTGATATATACAATGACATGAGTGGGAAGGTAAATATAGAAATAAAAAGTTGAGTAAATACAATTGTATAGACTAAGAATAAAACTAAATTTCTTTTTAGACAATAAAAGCAACGTCAGATGAATTAAAAATTTCCTTCATGTTTTACATATTTTTAAATATACAAAAATATATCAATAATTTTGGAAATAGAGAGACTCTTGAAGATAATTTCACTAAATATAATTTTCATTAGGGTATAAATTTCACGTAAGTGCATATTGGAAAATTATCTATTGTGTTATCATAACGTAATCTGTAGTTACTAACGGTAAGATGATTTGAGGGTAGTGTAATTCCGAGTTTATACGAGTAAATAAGTTTTCTTTAAAATTTAAATTAATTAAATATTAATTCAAGTTTTGATACAAGTTCCAGATAGCTTCCAAAAGTATTTCAACAACAAAAAAAAACATTTAAGAAAACATTTTTTTCACAATACAAAATGTTCTGACATGAGTTTTTTTCCCAATTTTGATTTTTTTAAAAATAATATTCTACTTATTTTTATCAACAGAATGTTAAATTTTAAAGAAATATTTGGTTTATTCTGAACTAATTTACAAAAAAAGTTACAGTATTGTGAAGAATAAAGTATATTTGGAAGAACGGATAGTCTAAACAATTATATTTCTGACGTAAGTATGACTGGCACTCGATTCAGTCAATGGGGAATCCTGTTAGGTTCGAGGTAGTCTCGACTTTAGGGCTCACGGGGCATAGGTTCGAAATCGTAATCCTAAACCGTTATGTGAGCGGGTCTGGTTAACGTTAATTCTGTCATCCTGTCAAATGCCATCCTACTTTTATAGAGTGGAAGTTTGGAGAGAGAGGGCCAGCTCAAGGGTTGACCACGACATCTGACTGCTGTTCAAAATCGTGAGGTCCACCCCAGAGTAGCGTTATTATTGCTTTAAAACGTTAATGCAACTAGAATAAATCAAATTTAAGATAATTAACAGTTTTACATTCGACAAGCTTCATTAAAATTAAACTTTCGCGATATTTCTGGCATTTGACTCCATTACATATTGCTGTCGTGTTTACGATGGCATAATGATATAAAAGTTACTTACAAGATGTTCAAAGAATAAATGAAATGAATCAAAAAATCTAATGTAATGTAGTACGGAAAGTTTTCAGCCATTCTGGCTAGAAAAACGTCCTCTACAATTGTATATATATATCTTGCAGTTTAACAATTTCCTATAGAAATATACTATAACTTCTTATAGTGGGTCACTATAGTTAATAATAAATCTACTACTGAAAGAAAAGCGTCTTCCTTTTTCCAAAATGGATTGGCCTAGCTTTATTCAATGAAAATAATGTATCAAGTGCTTTTTGAAACAGGCTGAATATGCTTCCATTCGTTCGGGCCACAATGAAAACTGGCAGATTCTCGAAGTTAGTACAGAGAAAGCCGCGTGCCGTCAGGGATTAATCATATGACAAACAGCTTTGTCGGCTAGACATACTGATCCATCAAGCGCATAGATAGTGTCCTGGTCCCAGTGGTCCTCGATACATACTGTCCTTATAGAGATTAAATGATCAATCTTGTAGCAGGGCATGAACTGAATGGCGTCGTAAAAGGGATGTAATATAACCAAGTAGAGAAGTGCTACATGCGGCTATTTCAAAATTTAGGATGCTTGGCTTTGAATGTGGTTTTGTCACGTGGAACATAAATTTGCTTTATACAAGGCCAAAAATCGAGGGTTAAATTTATATTTATATATATCTCTCTCTACATATATAATGACTATATTTTACATTGATATACAAATCTATCCAAATGAGCTTAAAATACAAAAACATCATGGCTGTTACAAAATTATAAGGAATAGACATTGTATTAATCATATTGAAGCAGGGATATAATACTTATTTGTCGTCTTTCTAAATTTGGATTCGTAAATTTATATTAAAACAATTATTTTAAGATTTGAATAAATAATCTTGCATTGTTATGTAATCAAGCCAAGCTCTTTATATGAATGAAAATTAATTAACATAATAAAAAGCCTTATTGCATGCATATCATATCATTCAGGAATTAGTTATGCATAAAAAAATTTAATTCATATAAAAATCATGGTTGAAAATATTCAAATATTTTTGCTAAAAATTGCAAAAAAAAAAAAAAAAATGTAGGAAATGGAAGCGGGTATCGTCAAAAGATATTTTCTTTTAAAACTTTGTAATTGCATATAATATTCGAGAGATAATATTATTGTCGAACAACATTAAATTATGCATGTTAATTAAGATTTCCAACACACACACACTCACTATATATATATATATATATATATGTATATTGAATTTTGTTTTTAATTTAGTTAATCCTGCATGCTTTAAGTAATTCAAACATTACGAAACGTTACACATACATTATGTAAAATATATGGAAGAACAAAACTTATTTTGCTCTTCTCTTATTGTAAATATATAAGGTGATTTATAGAAGACCATTTGGAATATATATCGTAAAATAGCGTTATATATCTAAATGCTGAGTAGTAATTTAAAAATGAAATGAAACACAATTTTAAAAAAATCATTCGATATTTGATAGAACGTAACTTTCTATGTATTTAATGCAGTTTTTGATCTTAATTGAAATTTTAAAGAAAAATGACTGAACGAAGATAACTTTTATGAAGATAGATTATGAAACTGAAGATTATTTTTATTTTTGAAATATTGAGATAATAAAAAAATTGATATTTATTTTTAATGACAAATACTTTGAAATGATAGATGCATTAAAGAAAAATTGCTAGAATTTTAAAAATAAATATGGCAAGGAATTTATTTAGATATATATTTTTGTGACGAAGTATTCTAAATTTACAAATGGCACAATAATAAAAGATAAAAATCTGCAGTTATCCTTTAGTGAATATAATTTTAATACAAATAATATGTTTTCAACGTCAAAAACTATACTATTGTAATAATAAATCATTTACATTTACCCAACACATAATTTACGTAACAGATTTTAGCAAAACGAATTCTATTAATTTCTAAACATTTCGATAAAAAATGTCATGATTACTTATGTATAAAGTTTGCAGTAACATATGTAATAACTTTTCAAAAAAAAATTTCAGTGAAAAATACAGCTTAATCCTAATTATTGCGGTTATGAATTTACATATTTCATGATGGAATGAAATTAATAATTTTATGAATTTGTATTTATACTGGACATATTGCGGGTGTTTGTAATATTTTGAGCCCCCTGCACCCCCCGAAACTAAATCAGAGTGATTGCATTTTCTAAAACGAATTGAAAATATTACAAATGAGAATTATATTGGAAATGAAATGGCCATATGAAGAGTTAAAAACTGAAGAGAGAAAAGGAAGGAAAAAAATGAAAAATTGAACTTGAAAAAAAACTATTCAACTATTAAGGGATATGTTATTTTATTAATATTTTAAAAAGATAATATTCTTATATTAGTTTGTAATCAGTCCCCTCTCCCATTTTCATTACATTACTACTCATTGAGTAAACATTATTGCCAACAGATCTCTGCAATATCTGCAAGCATTTAGTATTGAACTTGACTGTAAGGATTCAATTATCTATTTATTGAGGATTGGTAAAAAATCCGTCACCCTTCGAAAAATATGAAACTTTAAGACGCCTTTATAAAAGATTCTTCGTGAATATACATATCAATAAATATTAAAATCATTCATAAGTGTGACAATATTGGAAATTTAAAAAAAATGAAGATAATCCTAATTAAAGAAGGAGTATAAATTATATAAGCCATAACAAATGCAATTTCTGTTATTTTATCCCAACTTTTCAAGGAAAAAAGTTTTTTTTTCTTTTAAAAATCTTCTTTAATCTTTAAATGTCTTTCTTTCTAAGTAAAAATAGTGTGTTCATGTAAATAATAAATTTCAGTTGTTCAGTAAATATTTAATTTCCTAGTTTCTTAAAACATTAAGCATGACCAACCATTTTCTTCTGTTAAAAAACAGGTTTACATAAGTAACGATATTAAAATGTGCAGTATGTGCAATGAATGAAAATATTATTAAATATGAAAATGAGTATATCATTTTATTTATTTGAAATTAATTATTTACAATTCTTGAAATTCATCATTTCGCATCATATGATTTAAATTGCAGATGTAGTTTAATCAAAAGCATTTATTATTTGAATTAAAATCACTGTTTTAACAATTTTATGTTTTGAATTAAGGAATTCTACATGAAAACGTTTTTGGACTCCGGACATATTTTAGAAATGATACATTTAAATTAATCGCTACTTGAAAAAAATCGAAATTTACCGCAGATAACTGGATCATCAGATACATATTTTAATAATAAAAGTTTTGTTCCCAAATGCAATTTTCATGCCATCAGCGTTTTCCAGTAATTGAAGAGGAAACTAGGGAAAATGATGTTCAATCTGATTAATTGAATGAACGCACACATTCTTAATATTTCTCAAACTTCATTATGAATATTTCATTTCATATTT
The DNA here is from genome assembly GCA_026543055.1 of Argiope trifasciata. NCBI lineage: Eukaryota > Metazoa > Arthropoda > Arachnida > Araneae > Araneidae > Argiope > Argiope trifasciata. The sequence continues at coordinate 375,965 of JAPMOQ010006524.1, read as the reverse complement.
CTATAGAGAATAATATTTTATGATAGAGATTGAATACTGTTACATTACTGTTTTTATGATAGAGATTAAATAAGAAAAATAAGCATTCTGCATTTTTCATTGTGGCTGTGTATGCTTTAGAACATACAACAATGTGTATTATTTTCACACGCCTTTGGATTATATATAACAAAAAAATATCAAATTTTTCGATATTAAAGGACAGATAACATTTAAGAATAACAATATTCTTCTAAGACAGTTAATTCTACAATTATATATTTAACATAATAAGTAGGAAAACTATTAACTACATTATTTTAACAGTACAGAACAAAATTTCATTTGCATCTCATAATATCTACTCGAAACTTCTTTTCTATCCATATTATCAGTTTCTAAAGAATGTATGAATAAAGTATATTTTTAATTTTACTAACTTTGTAAACACTTTTTAGTTAATTTAAATATATAATACAGATACTCCTTAAGCATTTGTTTCCTTAAGAAGAGTATAGTTACCCTAAGTTTAGTTTCTATGTAACTTTTATTCAGTTCTGGTAAGCATTAAATGACATGCTAATAATTCGATAAATTAAATTATGGTAATAAATCATTATTATAAAAGTAACGAACATTTTCCTAATAAGTTTCGCTTTGTTTAAGAAATATTACTTGCTCTTGGTAGTAATTTATTCATATCATTTGAATTAACACTATTAATCAGTTAAATTAACGAGCTGCGCTATTTATCATGCAGAGATCATATTTGAGAATAAATAAAAATTAATTAATAGATTTTTAAGGTTTCCTAATTATATTAAAATGATTAAATACAAGCATATCTTTTTTGGTATATTTGTGTACATTAATTGAAAAGTAGAAGTTTAGTATTAATTGAAAAGTAGTTTTTAGTAATCAACACAAGAATGAAATCTTCTAAAGATTTTAAATTTAAACAAACTTGCTAGAAAGCATCAGCTACAACTGAATACATTTATATTAAGTAAAAATACTACAAAATAAATAAACCTAATACGTATGTAAATTTATTTATTTTATTTTTTCTGCTTTTTTTTCGTGACAAAATCTTTATAAGCTCTCATGAAAATGTAAATTTATTACTCCATCCAAACATATAAAATACATATTTGATACCTATGGTATGGTTCCCTTAAATTTATAAAGGTGTTTGTTTAAAAACATCCATTTAATATTGTGTATTTCATTAGAGCCATGGGTAAACTATAAAATAAAGTTCGAATTTGTCAGGAAAATTCCAGTTATTGTATTCTAAATAGAGTCGATTGATGTGCAATAAATTCGTTACTTGCCCAATATTAATTATTGAAGCTGCAAAACTTTATTTGAAGGGAATGTTTATTTTCAAACAAATAAAAATTAATTGGGATAAACATATATGTTCATTTCTTCTGGGTCTATACACCAAAGTCTAACTTTATTTTTATGTAAATATAGGTATATTCATGCAATGCATGTCCATGTAAATACATTAATTCTAAATTTAAAAAAAATTCTAATAAAGTGATCTCATATCCAAAGCATTATACTAAAATAATGATCTCATTATTTATCTTTAGGTTTCTAGACCATAGATGGGGAAACTACGGCCCACGGGCCAAGTCCGGCCCACGGAAAGGTTTAATCCGGCCCGTTTAAGAATGCCGTCGTGAGAATGTTCTTGAGTGTGAGAATGAGTGTGAGAATTTTCCAAGAATACAATCTTTAAAATTCACTATATCAAACAATAAGATTAAAAAATACGAAATTAATTTGAGAAAACTATCTTCAGAATTTGAAAGGAGATTTCAGGACTTTAGAAAAATGGAACCAGAGTTTAGTATTTTTGCGACCCCATTCTATGTTAATTACGAAGAAGTTGATGCAAAATTTCAACTTGAGTTAATAGAACTGAACTGTAACACTCTCCTGAAACAAACTTTTCATACAGTGCCATTACTAGAATTTTATAAAAATTTAAGCCTATATAATTTCCCAAATCTAATTACTCATGCAATGAAGATAATGACAATGTTCGGCTCATCTTATATATGCGAACAAATCTTTTCAACAATGAAGCTTGATAAAACTTCTTTAAGAAACAGAATTATAGATGAGCACCTTTCATCAGTTTTAAGAATTTCTGCTTCGCAAATGGAACCGGACTATGATGAAATTTTGATAAAACAGTCTCAATTTCATTTTTCTCATGCACCAGTAATGACACCAGAAAATAAAGTGATAATACTTCACATCAAGAACTACACTAAATTCATTTTATATTTTCTGCTTATAATTTTCTTACCTTTTGCTTTTTTACTATTAAAATAATAAGTGTATGTAATAATATACATATGTATATGTTTATAGAACATATAAATTTTTTAACGATTAAGCATTATTCTTTGGCCCGCTACGATCGTCTAGTTATTACAAATGGCCCGTCTTAAAAAAAGTTTCCCCACCACTGTTCTAGACTATGAAATAAAATTAGGTATATATATATATATATATATATATATATATATATATATATATAAGCATTAAATAATTAAAACCATTTCCTGCCTGAACGAAAATTAAATCGAAACTAATTATGCCCTGAAATCAAAATTAAAATTTAATTTGGAATTGAACAAAAATGAAATTTAAATGACATATATGACACAAATCTAATTGAAACAATGAAATCTGAAACAAATAATATTTATGAAACAAATGTAAATATAATTAAGTAAACGAAACAAAAATGAAACTTTTTACGGAAACGAAACTAAAAATTGGAATCGAAACTAAAAAAAATAATTTCGGACTCAAAACTAAAATTTAAAATCCTAAAATTAACAATATAATCTAAGTAGGAAGGAATACAACATAATGTTGTATTCCTTCTTACTTATCTTATATATATGTGTGTATGTAAAAATTAGTTTCCTATTATAATGCTAATCCCTATTATAATTACGGAAACAGAACCACAAAATGTTTGAGATTCAAACAAGATTAAAATTTCAAAATTAAAAAAAAGAAAACGTAATTGTATTTAGTGATCGTAAATGCAGCTACTATTAAAATGCATATGAATTAAATAAATTACCAATTTAAGAGGAAGCGAAACTATGTACGAACATTGAACTAAAACTAGGAATCGAAAATAAAAAATTATTGCATATTCGAACCAGAATAAAATTTTTTAAGAACTATTAAGAAAACTGTTTACAAATTATCATTCTTTTTAGAGAGTTCTAATGTTGCTTCTACCAAAATATAGATGAATCTAAGTAAATTAGTAATATAGGCAAAGTAAAAAGGAATACAATAGAATCAAAATTACAACAGATAGAAAAAGGAAAAATAATCCAGCCTGAAGACATTTTCAAGGGTCACTCTCAGACAATTATTCAAAATAAGGGATTTTTTGTGAGGAATCTGACAATGTACAACAGTATTCACCCCTCGTTACCCGAAAATTAAGGCCAAAGAGATACATCAAATTAACAGCAAAGACGCAAAAAAAAGCAATAAAATCATATATGTATCTATCTATCTATCTCTGTGAGAGTGTTAGTGTGTGCGCGCGTGTGTGTGTGTGTGTGTGTGTGTGTTTATCTATATATATATGCAAAAAAAGAAAGAATAAGATTTAGATGAATTAAGGTTTTATTAATTTTAGTTATTAAAGAGTTCATATCTTAGTAAAAGAATAATGTCTACTGATTTTTTATTGATATTTTATTGCTTTAAAAAAGAGCAGAACGTATAAATGAAGAAAATATTTCATATGGCAGTGATGAAATCAATGTGATTTTCAGAAGTATAAAATTATTGGTCATGGGTGGAATAAATTCCATCTCTGAAATATTCATATTTTCTGCTTCTTTCGCAAATATTTGTCATGCAATTTCTCGTCTTCCACAACAAACATTCAGTCTATCTGTCTGTGGAATTGAATGCAGATTTTATATCTTGAAATGCATCCCATTATTCGAAAATGTTATGACCTCATTCAGTTCTCAAATTGGCATTTCGACTTTGCAAATGCCATTTTAGACACAGAGGGGACGTCTCTTTTCTCAAAAGGCTTTCTATTGATAAAAAAAATTGAGGTGAATAGAAAATTTGAAGTGAGGGATAGAAAACAAAATGTAATTGAAAGAAACAGTATTCGATTGGTCTTTCCACTCTAAACTAATTTTTCAGGTAAATTTTTAATGTAACATTCGAAATATGTATCAAAAATTTACTTAACAAGAACTGAGTGAAATTAAATATATTTATCTTAGGATTAAGGTTGCTATAATAAATTGTTTAAAATATGTGATTGTGTTAGAGATAAATCTTTTTAAAAAGTCCGAAAAACGTTAAATTTTTGAATATTTTCATCAAAGAGATTAAAAAAACATATATGAAAAAAGTTATTGCTAACTTTTAAGACATTTTTTCGCTACAAAGAGGAATAAGGCTGTAACCCATTATTTCAAAGGTTTATAAATTAATTTACTTGAAATTTTTCCGACAATTTAAAAAATACTTTACCTTATTCCTGCAAAAAGGTAAGCTGTATTTCAATTCATTGTTTAATTAGCTTCTTCTGATTGATAAATAAGATGAAATTATCATTTTTCTTTTTGCGAAGTGTTAAAACAACAGTAATTTTTTTAATCGAATAGATTACTTATTTACCAGTTCAGAAACTAAAGAACATATTGGGAGAAGTTTATGTCGAATTTGGACATACAGATGCATTAAATTTGAATTTATGAAGTTTATAGTAATAATATTTTATCATTTTCTATGTTTATTGCATAACATCTGAAGATGTAAAAGAGTATTAAAACGTATCTATATGGAAATATAAATATCAGTGTATTCCAATAAAAAATAAAATTATAAAGAACATTCTAATGTTTTAATAAGGAAACTTGTGCAAGCATTAACAATATTAATCAAAAAATATAGTTTATTCAAAAATATAATTTTAACTTAGTCACATAACTTAATTTCAACATTTTTGCCTATGATATCATGCACTTGATTATAGTAATATGTATGAGGAATAACTCTTAGTCAAACTCGACCATCTTTTTGTAATTTCCTAAAATTGGGCGCGGAACCGGAGGGTTTCAGGTTCAGGACTCGATCCCACCGAGCAACAGTGGTGTAAGGGTGTCTCTTGCGCGTTAAATCTGTCAGGTCAAATGTCCTCCCGCTGGTGTGGTGCAGCGTGGAGAGGATTGTGCCTGCTCAAATGTTGTCCTTGTCATCTCTCAATGGTAAAAAATTACGAGTACGTTCCCAAATTGTCTTGGTGTTGCTTTATGTTATGATTATCATTTGTTGAAGTTATTATAACTAAACTACACTCTGAATTTCGTTGTGTTTCAAATTTTTAATGAACCTAAAATTTTGCTATTGCATGCTTGTACAATTCTTCAAATGGAATGCCACATTACATAAATGTTTAGCCGATATAAAAATAAATTAGGATTTTACTTACATACATCAAATCTTTAAATTACTTATGAAAGTCTAAGTATAATACGATAAATGCATCTTTGTATATTTAGAGAGTGAGTTAGTTTAAAGAATGTATTTTACATGTCACATTCATTTATTTTATTTTATTCTAGAATAAAATGAATCCGCTTTCTGCAATGCATTTCAGAATCATTAACGAGCGCTTAATAGCATCTTTTTTAAAATAAATATTTTGGAATATCGATCCCATAGACTATCTACATTATTATTCTATATTTTATTACTATGGTGATATTTTATTTGTTTCTTCGAGAAAAATTTAAAATGTAGGCATGGTTTCATTTTTAAATATTATTAATGCACTCTGCAAAGCACACACATCAGCGAAGACTATTAGAACTTTAAAACATAAGAAAATTTGAAAAAGAAATTCTACTGAAAACGGAATTCTGTGAAAATATATCATTAGAAAAATGAAACAAGTATGTAATGTTTAATGTAAGTGTTAAAATGAAATGTTAATTATAATATTTTAATCTACACATTAACTTAACTTTTATTTTTTATATTATTTTATACTAACTATTATTTATTTTATATTATTAATAATATTGTTTTATATATTTTTATTTTTATTATTTATTATATTATCTCATCAATAAATGCTTCAGCTATTTGCTTTAATAAAATAGTGAATCAAAAATTTCCATTGCAAACGTAATATTAAACAAGGATACATTTTAGAAGCTACAAACTTATTTACTACCTCTAATATTTTCTTCATCCTCTGTGCTTTTGAAACTCATTTTTCAAAAATACCCAACTATTTTTTTAAAGAAATCAGATTTAATCTCTTAATTATACAAATGCCATTATTATTTTTTTAATTTCAAAATTCGAGAACTAATGAGAGAGATATTTCACACATTGTTTTTGAGATATATTCTAGCACATTCTTAAAAAAAATGAACCACTTTACAAAAATCTTGCTATAGCATTCGAGATAGCCAAGAAATTTACGACATATTTTCGTCGGGAGTTTCATAAATTATAGCATGTAATTTCGTCGGATGATGCTCTTTAGATGCCAAACACGTGTTACAAAATGCAATCCCGTTCTGAAAAGGGGGAAAGTGGCAAGGAATAAAATAAGGTAGTCAAAGTTAATGAAATTGTGTAAAAGTGAAGCCCGTCTTTGATATTGGAAAAAAGAAGTTATTGATTGCTTAAGAAGCACGTTAGCTGTTTGGTTTCCGGTAAAAAAAATAAGAGATTAATTGTATCATAAACTAGAGCACTTTAATTTTGTTCTATACCGACATTTCTTCATTTCTAACTCGAAAGAACTATTTATATAAATTCTTACAGTTTGACGCTGAAGAAATGTTTGCAATCACTTTTTACAACCAATTTGTAACGTGTTCTTTTTGAAAATTGCATAGTATAAGAGTTTCTTTTCTTCTTAAAAAAATGCCTTCAGATTTTATAATTAATTGTAACAATGAAGCTGAAAACTTGTTTTTCAATCTAAAACAGCATTTTCTTTCATTTATAGTCTGTAAAAATTTATACTTTCTTATTATTTTGTAATATTCTTATTCTTTTAATTTTTTGCATATAAAAAGGGACATGGATAGATAATTGTAGCATTTGTTAATTAAAGTTTTATTATTTATAACTAGAATGTATCTAATATATCTGACTTTTAATCGTATGCATGAATAAACCGATATACAATTATATTTTCTTTAGAATTTTTAAATATCAGAACAATTGATTCAAAATGTTTGTGCATTGAGTAATAAATAAAAAAGTATTATGTTTAGAATAACTTTTGTTCTTCCATAAATATATTTATAAATGTATATATTTGAAAAAGCAAAGCATGCGCTTATATTGTTAATGCTGAAAGTAAATAAGGAACTTAAGGTGTAAGGTTCGTACTTTGAGAATTAAAAATTCTGATTTTTTTTTTTTTTTTTTTTTTTTTTGCTGTTGCATATAAAGTGTGTATATTTTTGAATTTTAATTTTAAATAACTATTAACGAAATTAAATTAAAATCAGGAAGTTTTTTTTCTTGAGTAGTCCTTTTATTTACTTAATGAGGAACCTTATTTTGCATTAATTTTTTGCGAATCTAAGGCAATCAAAATTAATCGTTTTTATACTTATTCTATTTATTTTCAATCATAAACAAACGTTTTACTATTATAGTGAAATTTAATATAACTTTTATGGATTGAATGATTTCGAATTTCGAATTTTTACATCACTGAACCTTTATGTATTGTGTTGATGAAAGAAAAGCTTTAATCGAAACTATTGTAAACTCAATGGCTCTAAATATCTTTAAAAATGAATTTTATTATTTTATCACAATTAGTTCATGTTAATATGCTTTATTTCCGAATCAACAGAAATAATGCAAATGAAAAACTAAAATATTAGCTCTAGCTGTTATAAATTGATTTCCGAAATATTATATTGGAAGCTAGGATAAATAATGAGTCTAATTCATGTTTTCTCTTGAAACATGCATTTTCTAACTATCTGTGCACTATAAAATGTGTGAATAAAGAATTGAATGAAGATAATAAAATAATACAGAGAAAAATATGAAGTAATCCTTTGACAATTGGACACATTTTACAATTGGCAATTGAACACATTTTTTAGAGACAATTATAAAAACCAAAACTGTGAGAAATATGATATTTTATAAGCAATGTATTTTAGGAAATTGTAAGTCAGAACAGGCATCTCTCAACATATATAACTTTTTTATTTATTTCCTCGAAAAAAAAAAGATAAAAATATCCTTAATTGTTTATATAACACAAAAAAATGCGTCATATTCTCATAAGTTTTGAGTATATATAAATTAGAAATTATCTTATGAAATATATATTTTTTATATATATTACTTTTATCAATGGATAAAAGTTGCATTAAATTTGTTAATTAGTATATATGATACTATAAAATATTACGTTTAAAATTTAATTTATAACCAATTGATCCTTGGCATATTTTTTGAATTTTATAGTTCCATACTTTTTTTCTTTCTGGAATAATGCCGAAATAGTATAAATTGAATAATTTATTTATAAATAACATTTGAATGGAAGCCTTTTGTGTTAGCTATAAATACAAATATAAATTTTCAGATTTCTTAAAAAACAATATTTATAAGTTTTCATAAAAGTCAATGGCTTGTACCCCGATTTTAGGCTTAGATATATGGTCAGCATGAAAACAATTTTTTAAAATCAATATTTAGGAAATAAATATTCTGAAAATGGGCATAAAAAGTAAAAACGAATATTAAACAAACAGAACTATGTTGAAATTAAGTTGTATTTATAAATCAAAATTTTATAAATTTTATAAATTATTATCTTTATTTCAGTCATTGTTTTGAAATAAATTTAGAAAGCTGAAAGAGTGTCCAATTTTAAACTACACTTTCACAAAAGTTGTAACGAATTCTATGTTCCGTAAAATTACTTTTCACATAGTAAAATATTTTTCATAATTTTTTAACAAACAAAAAGAGTAAATATTGGGCAAAGAATTTTAATCTTACAGAATATTTGAAAGAATGATTTAATGAAATTTTTGAATGTTCGGAAAAGATTATTTGTTATTCTGTGATAAAACAAAAGCATATGTTTGGTAAACAAATAATAACTTAAGAAATTTATTCATTCAATCTGACATGTTATCAAACCAGGCATAATTTATGAAGTACTTCATTTTAGTATCGAAAGAATAATTAAATTGTTGAGAGGTTTGATAATCTTGTTAACATATTATGTGTTATGGGCATGCCAACAGAAAATCAAAATTCCTTCCAATTAATAAATGAATGGCACAGAAACAAAAAATTGCTAATACATTTTGCCATAGGAGAACAGAAATATTTCGAATGTAGAAGCATTTAGAATAATGAATGGCTTTTCATAAGCTTTCATTAACCATTTTTAATTTCGTTTTGTAAGAAAGTTTGGTGTGAAAAACAGCAATAGTTTTTCAAACTAATAATTTTAAATTGACTTTACATGTTATTTAAAAGTGATTATTTACTGCATGATAATATTTAAAGATTGTGTGATTAGTATTCATAAAAACTTTTATTTGATTTCGTTATTTGAAAGCCTTTAAATCATCTTCAATCAAACCGAATTAACAAATTCTTATAAAGGTAATCGATTTAAAATGCAGCAATTTTAATCCTTACTCCAATACATAATTTATGTTGATAATTTGATGGCATTAATTTGTTGACACGTATCATTTAATACAATTACCATAGTATTTTTATGATATGAAATATTTTGAAAAAATACTAAATGCTAATGGCAAAATGACGTTTTGAATATTTTTATGTCTTCAGGACCCCAAACTTGCAAATGAATAGTCCAATATGAAGATTTGTTAACTTAGTAAGCTTTTTTTAAAAATCTGAAATCAAAGTTTACAATAGAAAGTTTATATACAATACAGTTATAAGTACTATATACGAAACCCTCCAGAAATACAAAGGACATTATAGAAATACAATAGCTCATCTCATAATTTTTTTCTCTATGGGCTTGGTTTCAAGCTTTAAAAGGATATATAAATGTATGGCAATATTTGATTTTTTTCATTGGTATATTTGAAACAAGTGTTTGTTTCAAACCATCAACTGACGTTGAAGAATATTTCACTCTAGTTTGTGCTAGGTGACTTTTGTCTCAAGTAGTGCACGAATGTTGTACATTGATGAATGTTCACAATATTTTATAATATAATTGAATACTGATTAATATCATATAATATCGCACAATAATTTGTATTAGCCTGTGCTTGGCATTGAAATCGTCACATCAAAGGTGCTGAAAATGAGTTATAGTTTCGCCTTGATAGAGTTCGTATTTTCAGCGGCTGGAACACTTATAATTACATTTAATTAAAAATTTTCAATGCTATTAATAATTTCTGTTGAACAAAAAGTTTGATTTGTTTCATTTTATGTTAATAACCTAGAAAATTGGAATGTACATTCATAATTAAGCTGTATACATTCACTTCTGCTGACGTCCTGTTAGCGAGTCGTCCCCGTGATGGGGGCGTCACGGGGATTCTCTACCTGTGTAGTGTGGAAATGTACCCCCCCCCCTGATGAATGAAGTAGCTAACTCGTACTCTTGGCAATAGTCGGCGCTACTGAAAAAATAAGAGAAGATAGTTCAGCCTCCAGTCTCTGACAACTCTCAATCACTGGGCTTGTAAAGTATTTTGGGTAAGAACAACAATGACATTAGGGTGTGAAAATCTAAACAATTTTAATATCCGTAAATGGTTATGACCAGTTCAACATATAAACTAAAAAACAACTAAATGTATTTACCAGAATAGTTTCTACTTAAATCCTAATAGGAATTTTTCATATGTAGAAACATGAACGAATATGCATAGTAATAGGAATAAATTTAAAATTTTAATACTGAATATAGCTAAAAATCGTTATATTTGAAAATGAGTTCTTCTATTTTTTTCGTTTTGTTTAAGAAACTTTATTTATTGAATCCACACTGAGAGTAAACAAAGCAATCGTTTGATTGTGATGATCATAGAAAACAAAATAGAGTTAAAATTATTATAAATATTGTCGGCTTTCCCCTTTCTGACATTTTATTTTCTTTAAAACAGTGTTGAATCGTAGTTTATGATAATCACATATTTTATGTCTTAATTTATTTTTGATAGCCAACAATGCAATAGTGATAAAGATTAAGGTAATTTAAATTTTTATATTTATAATCGAAATATGTGCAGTTGTTATTGCTATAATTATTTAAAATTTATTTATGCTATAATTATTTAAAAATTATATGTTATAATAAATATTACACAAAAGTTAAAAATGAATAAATATTTTTTAATAATAAAACTTAATTCTTTTAAATATATCACATTGAATGTGGGACATGTTTTAAAATAATCACATTTTTTTAATACATGACATATATTTTGAATATATGAAATAAATTTTTGGTGGTATGCAAGACAACATGTCAAATAAATTGGAATTTTTTCATTTGTTGAATATTTCATTCTGTGTCCGAAATACAGACCATTAAACTGAAATTTTTATTTATGCTTCATACAAGCGTTTACGTCTCATATTTGTTGGCAAGTATTAAATATTTCTTAAGGGGTCTAAAAATTCCTCTTGAATATATATATTCCTATATACATTTCTGTCATTCATATCTTATATGATTTATCGTTTTTTAAATTTCTTGTTTCTGAATACAAAACGGACATGAGCAGAAAAAATATATAAATATGATAGGTGTTTTTTTCCAAATGGAGAAAAATGAATAAAATATAGCCGAGTCTTTCCCATTTTTTTGTGTCATCCTTTCTTTCGGTTTTTGAATTCAGCTTTATTTCAGTTTTCTTTTCATCTGAAGTTGGTCAACAGAACAGGGTAGAAATCACTTTTACCTCACTGGGGAGTTATAGTGGAAAGGGTCAAAATTTGAAAAGCATTTTTTGAGTCAAGAAGCTTAAAAAATATTCCTAAAAAATACAGATTGTTTCAAAGGAACACAAGAAAAATTCGAAAGCTGTTTTCCATAACGTGATATTTTTTATTGCGGGGGGGATGAGGAAGACAAGATTAAACTATTACTAGTATTTTGCAAAAATATGAAAGTTTCTTCCCTCAAGAAACTTTAAATGTTTCGCAGGGAAATAATATTTTACATCCACGTATCTTTCTGACAGCTTTTGCTGCTATTATTTTTTGGAGCCAGGACCGGCGACACATATTTTGTGAATTATGGAATTTCATTTAAGTTATGTGACAAGATTATGATGTATTTCGCCTTTCGAGAAGCAGATTTTATTTATTTTGGTATTCATTTCAAAAGCAGAAAATGAGCATTTATATGTATATTTTCTTAAAACGCATAAAGAAAGCCGCGATGATCTGGTTGTAAAGTTAATGTTAAAGATTTTTATGAATGTTAAATGTTGATGAATATTTACATAATAAGTCCTATCAATGTTAAATGAATTTTTTGAACGTTTAGCATTATCTCAAATTTTCTAACTTGATAATAAATTTACTTTCAAATGAGATGATTTTCATTTAACATAAATTTCGCCTTCTATGAAGACACTGAATTACTTTTATTATTTTTTTCACTCAGAAGATATAAAATATGATTTTACAACACATTAACTGCAGGAAAATGTATTGAATTTTTATTCGTTGCAAGCAGTTATCATTTACACGTAGATTTCAGTCAAATTCAAAAGGAAACATGTAACATTCGTTATCATTCGATAAATTAATAAAAAATTATTGATATTTCATTATCATAAATATTACCCTCATAAAGTTCAGTACAAAAATAAATTTATTTTCATAAAATGAAAAGTAGATTTTCATACAATTCCGTAATAATTTTATAGTTAAAAAATATTATTTTAATATTAACAGATAAAAATTTCAGTATTAAACTTTCGCTTGGACTGCAAAGTAACCACTATTTAAAAATCCTATATGCATTATTTTTATTTTAATATAGAACTCTGTGAAACTTAATAAATCTCTTCTGTAATTAACAATAGCTCCACCTGAAAATAAAAGCTCATCTTTTTTATAAACATTGGTAATTTCATTGGTTTAGAAAGTCTTCACTGAATTCGCTTTTCTTCAACCAGCAACTTAAAACAAAATTAGTTAAAATTGCTCATTTCATTTGTCATAACAATTGTCTGATAATTTCTTTAGAATTAATAAACTAAAAAGCGTGAATGTTGAAATTAAAAAAAAATAATGGTAATGTTCAAATATTTAAATGAAAATTGAAAAATTAATTATAATTTGTAAAATCATATTTATTTTTTTTAAAAATCTAAATCATTATATTTAATTTCCGAAATCCGTGTAAATAAAAAAAAAATATTTTGCAACTGAAAAGTTAAAATTTACTAAACCTGTTGTTTTGCTCGGGTCTATATGACCCAAAATAAAATTTAAAGCTTCGTAAAATCATATTGTACTTGGATATTTTCCTGAAACTTCTTTACATCGTTGGTAAATATTACAGATATATATTCCGAGAAGGATTTAGGTTTATTCTTATTTCGAAGGAATATTTTCCAATTCATTGCTAATGTATCGTTCGGGTCAATTTGAACAAATACAAAGAAATTCACTTATTAACTTTAATCATATATGTTCACTTTTGTTTGGAATAATTAAAAAAAGAATAACAATAGTTTTTGTAATTTATCTGTTTTTGGAACCTCTTTCGTTTATGTATACATTTGGTCACATGACAAGAGAGCACGTGCAATGTCCAAAAGTACGATTGATAAGGGGCCAAATTATTTGATCTTATTACAACGTTTCTTTTTTCCTCTTGTGTTTCACTTTCTAATGATAAAATTTAAAAAAACAAATTGTGCCCATGAATGTGAGATAAAAACTGGCGAATTGCATAAATGTGAGTCATGCTGATATAGCTAAACTAATTGAAACGTCTGACAACGAAGAGGTATCCGGGCATGAAAATCTTATAAGTAATGAAATTGAGATTGGAAGATCTGACAACGTTAACAATATTCAACAAATAAACTATAAGGACAATATTTAATCAAAAAATCGTGAAGATCTGCTGCTACGTTTCAATCAACAGTTGCTAATATTATAAAAACTGCTCCAGGGGTCATAAGATGGAGTAGCAAAGGGCGAATATATACGTAAATCGTCTGATATCAGATAAATAGCAAGAGTGTTAGAGGCAAAAAGTGCATTTGAGGTTATATTCAATTCGACAATTGAAAATGGTATCATAAAAATGACTAATATTGAAGGAGAAAATTCTATGTGAGAAAGTGGAAACAAATTGAATGTGAAACTTTTCAAGTATACATTGGATTATTATTGCTGGATGGTATTTATAACTAGCAGAAATATATTTCTTGTCCTCGAAACATTTTCGCCATACCTATAATTATTCGTTTTGATAATAAATCCACTCGTCAAGATGGAAGAAATTTGAATAAATTGATTGCAGTGTGACAGTTCTGGGTAAAATGGATTCAAATTGTACCAAAATTGTATAATTCGAATGGAATATTACTGTAGATGCCCAATTAGTAGAATTTCTTGACCAATGTCCTTTCAAACAGCATATACTAAGTAAATAATCTAAATGTGGGATCGAAATATGAACTTTATGTCACAGTAAAACTGAAAACACAAATTTAAACTGAAAAACCTTGCATCGGAATTTGCTAAGAATACTCATAGTATGCCAAACGAGCAAAGTGCAATATCTGTACGTCAAGCAATGACATTTGCATATATGAAAAATATTATTGTTCAGATTCTAAATAAAAGCTTTAATTTCGAATATTTTTCTGTTATTTTTCTAGATGCTTTATATTATTGTGAGTTTCAATTTCAAATACTTTTTGTTATTTTTATGGCCGCTTTATATTATTAGGCCTATATCGTACTATTGCTTAAATAATTTCTTAAATAGCACCTGCGTATTACAGCAAGGAAGGTTAGTTTTCCGAGTCGAGTCATATTAACCTAAACGTGAAGAAAATCCTAACAGAACAGCAAGGTTAATATATGGTCCCCATTTATTTATCCTTTAGCTATGGAGTTTTCAAAAATTAAGTATGTCGCAAGAATTACTGCGAAACTACTTCAGAGTGAAATTTCACACACATGCGAAAATAGATCCAATGAGTGAAACTATGAAAAAATTCCGATTTCCTTAATAGAAAAATTTTGAGAAAGTAATTAATTTTGTTAATAAATGTGGTTAATCAGTTTGCCTGTATCTACAAACTTATCTGTCCAAGCCATTTCCATCAAGATCAGTTTTGTGAAGGTATAATAATAAATAACAATGTTACAGATACGTTCCATTTTTTGTTGTTGTTGACGACTGTTAAAACTTGTTAAAAATAATTGGGTTTTAGGAGTGTTAACCATTTAATTTACATAAAATACATAATTCTTGTTACTGTCAATGTTAAGAGAATTTACATACTGGAATAAGAATTCAATGTAATGTAATAATGTTTTACTAAGCAAAAGATTTTTAACAAATGAATAAAGTGATTTATAAAACATAAATCAGCTTATGAATTAATAAAATAACTAAAGGCAAACTTAAAATAATAAATTAGGGTATTTTTTTTTATTTAAAATTAAACAATCGTGTTAAACATAAAACAAAATTTTTGTTCATATGAATTTATAAAATTATTTTTAATATGTAAATTATTATCATAGATGGGCTATGAATCTTTTCTTTTAATTCTTCAAGGACTGCGATAAGGGAAATTGGACAATATCTTTAACAGCTAATACTATCATATATATGCTTGAACATAGGTTTGCACATATTATATCCCAGTGCTGTTTCAATGTATTTTTAAATGCTGTACATAGTTTCAAGTAAGCAGTTAATTAATACCTTTAAAAATATATAGTCAACAACTTGGAGTTAAATTATTTACAAACACATTTGATTTCACCATTTTATAGCATCTGCAAGTTCGAATCTTTTTTTGTTCCGTTCGAAATAAAATAAAATATTAATTCAAAATTAAATTATATAATTGTTAATTTCATTAAAGTAACTTCACGTTTGGTATTACATTTTTTGAATGGCGAATATTGATTATTTTTAGTCACATGTTTGCGTTAAAATGTCTACACTTATCTTTCATTACCTTTTATGACAAGTATTTTTTCATGACATTTATTATTGTCCATAATTTATTATAACAAATATTCAATAAGCGAATATAAATCTAAGAAATAATCTTGGTGTATAGATTTAAAATTTATTCCAAAAACGATATATGAACTAAATTTTGATGCCAACTTATTAGAAATATTTTTATTAGTTATAGAAATATTTAGAAATTATATTAGTTATAGAAACAACTAGAAATATTTTTATTAGTTTTTAAACTATTTTTTCTCCTTTTTCACTGCAACTTGAATTAACGAAAAGAATAGGGTGGGGAGAAAACCCTTTTTTCTTTATTGAACGTTACAGAGAAAATAGTCAAAATTCAAAAAAAAAAAAAAAAAATGACACTTTGAGAAAAAAAAAGAAAAAGAAAAGAAACTTAAAAAGGAAATATACATGGTCACGAAGGAAATGGGGGAATAAATGCAAAAGATGCGCTCCATAATATGCTCTTTGAGATTTCCACTATCACTAGCATTTTGCAAAAGTATGAAAGTTTCGCCTATGAAGAAACTTAAGATGTTTCACTAGGGAATAATGTTTTAACATCCAGGTCATTTTAGAAACATTTTCCACTTTTTAAATTCCCCAACCGTCAGATATTTGTTTGAATTTAGAAGTTTTATTTACCATTTATAAGAGGTTTATGAGAATAAGTATACTTTTATTTAACCGAAATATGTATTCATTCTCTAAATAATAGGCGTTTTCATCTTCTAAATAAATTTGGAACTTTAAAGCTTTTTGACAAGTTTGATATCAGTTGGGTAGAAATGTAACATTTGAATGTTGAGTGTCAAAAGATAGATAAATCATCCTTCTAGAATTTTGTACCATGCTCAAAATTTCACAAATATCAAATTATATATATATTAACAAGTTTCATTATATAATGAAGACCTGCGGATTCAGGCTTCACTTAACTTTCGCACAAAGTCCTGAATAAAGGAGCTATTCTATGGCCCTGTACAAATTTAAGAATCATGTAAAATGACATGAATACCATGAATGCTCATATTTTTATTTTCTGAGTAATATATACTGTTTGCTTATAGTGAAAAAGAAAGCATTGTAGTTTCCTTTCCGACAGTGAACCGATGTGTGAAGTATAATTATAGTTGTAGTAAAGAAAGCTAGCGTGTAAATAATTTCATTTATCCAATTATTGTGATTTTGATAATCAATCGATCCTTTGCCTGCTTTGGCACAAAAATGAATATGTGTCTATTATTATTTTTCAGCACCAAATTTTATTCATCTGTATACTTATCTTTGATAATTATCCTTCTTAAAAAGGAAGTCCGTCAAAAATTATCTTGGAATCTATAAGATTAGTTAAAATGTATCATTCCATATTTCATCTTTCTAACTCAAAGTTTTGCTCATAATTTGCTTGTTAAAATAAATACACAGTTCTAAAAATTAACTGATCAGACTCAGTGAAACTAAAAGTACAAATATTCCTTATACTTTTGAAGCCGTATTTTTTATGTTATAAAATATTCTGTTCGATACATTATACGCATAATATACAAATAAGAGAAATTTATAAGTAGACGAGCATGTGTTTAATATTGTTTATTTATCCTAACCTCTATTTGTAGGCAATTTAAGAATGGTGTTGGGATAAAACCAACACTTTTCGATCTCTGTTAAAAACGGAATCAATACCTGAGTTTAGTGGCCTATATCCTTGCAGTTAAGATTAATATACTTATGCTTTCATTTAAAAGCTTTTCTGAAATAAAAATTGAAATATTTTAAATGTGAAACCAGGATAATATCAAATAAATTATAATATATATCTTGATGAAAGTTGTAATGTTTTTATCAGTATAAATATTTATTTCTTTTTCAGAAATTGAGATTCAGTAAAAATATGCAGTTTAATTCTCACCATATTTTCTGACTAGAACACTGATAATAATATTTTTAAAAGATAAAAGCAATTCAAAATTTTTCTTGGTCTTAGATAAGAGGGTTATTTTTCAGGAAGAAAATCATGTATTTTAGCTGTATATTTCAAGTTCTTTATTTATAATACTGCATAAAGTTATCTATGATATCCAAAAATAAATATATAGTATCATTTTTTTCTTTTTCTTTTTCTCAACCAATATTTCCATTTCAGTTTTCTCAAATAAGCTTTCCATTTTACTTCTTTTTTGCAAACGATATTGCATTTTCGGTTACGCCAGTAGTTGTGACTATTTCAGCATTTATGCGACTATATTAGCATATAGGAAGAATAACCACAAAACTATATCTTTAGTTATATTAAGTCACGTTTCAAAGCAACACTAGGGCTATTTTGGGACGGACCTCGTAATTTTTAACAACGGTCAGATGACGAGGACGGAATTTTTTAAAAGGACAGAGAATTTTTATTTATTAAAACAGAAAAATGCTTTTACTCATTTAATGATGTAAAAATCGTTTTTTTTTTTTAGATATAAAAAAATAAAACATATAAAGAAATAAAAAGTTCCAAAACTTTTTATTGAAGTTAATTTTTTTTTTCTTATTAAAATATTGGTTTACGTATCAAGAAGAAAACGGAAAAACAAAATTCAATTAAACTGAACAAAATTAATTAACAAAAAAAATGATAAGTTTATTGATAATCTGTCATCATTGTAAGCATCAAGTGTCCTATACTTTAGCGTTAATAACAGCTCATTTTCGAAAAAAAAATGTAGAGTTACGTTGCAGGTTGTTATTTCGTGAGTTCATAAAGACATTCAAAGGGGAAATTTAAGTAAAAAAAAAAACAAATAAACAAGATATTTGAAGGATTTCATGCTTAAAAAATTTCAAATATTTTTTTTTTTATTTCTAACGTCTTTTCGCTACAAAATTGGTGTCATGGTTTAAATGAAGAAATATTGTATGTTGTCTTTTGCTAAAAAGGGATTTAAAAAAAGTATTTTAATGCATTGAATCTAACAACAGCAACAAAAAATTGTTTATTAGAATAACAATTAAGTATGTAATTAGGTAATGCATTTAAAACATATAAAAAGTTTCGAATTACATAGTTGCAGGATTTCTACAATGCTTTTATTCGCATCTAATGCATATGCGTGGAAACAAAATCAACACTAGATTTGAATGAATCAAACTTAATTCAAAGTATACTAAATATAGGATATATTACAAGTAATAAAATGTAATCTGTTAGGTGAATCTAAAAGCTTCAATTAAATAGCAGTTATTAATATTTCTATTTTTTGCTCATTTCTAAATAGACTCATTGCTGCTTAAACCAAAAATATTATTCATAGAAGTTTCTCCATATTTATCATATTCACGTATATAAAATATTTCCGAATATTTTTTAATAGTTACTTTTAAAATTACTTTAGCTCCGGTAAGTCAGAATGCTTGTGCACTTAAGTCTTGCAGTCGATGATAACTATATAAAAAACCATGTAATTGATGCAATATAAGCAAATGAATAATTCGATGTACTTTGAGAAAAAATCACATCGTTTCACACACCTATTTGGAATATTATTTCCCACGAATAAACCACTCTTTATGGATAGCCTCAATCAAACGTTAAAAAAAGGAGATGGAATTTCGCTGTACCATCCATTTATCTCGACATCCCATCATAGTGTCAATGGATTCGAATTAGGACATTTCACGGCAGTATTCAAGTATGTCTTAATAATTGGTAGTTTTCTGTGAAATTCCATTATTTCTTTATTAAAAACAGGCATAAACGATAAATGAAGAAAAAATGTTAATTGTAACGAGTATAGATAGATTAAATGTATTTATAAGGTAGATATGCGTGAATGCTATTTATGTTGCAATGGAATTCCCTTTCACTTTAGATATTTTGGTATCAATTTTTTCAGAAAAGAGCAATCAAATTGTAATTCCAGGGATAAAGTGTTTAATTGCTTAATATTTTTATATAAAAAATATAAAAGGCCTTCTATAAGATATTTGGTAATACATAAGAGAAACTGCGCACGACAAGAAATATAGAAGATGGTTAGACACGGACATAAAACTGCAGATATATAAAAGTAACCTAAATAATCGCTTCATGAATTTTATGATGTTTTTAAGATAATGATGAAATTAGAATTTTGATAATCAGGTCTATGGTTAGAAGCATGCTAAAGTGAAGACACTGAATTAATTTTAATTTAAGTATTTTAGGCATTAATCTTTGTTTGAAAATTCCTGAAATTAGTCTTAAGCATCATTTTATTGTATCTCAAGGTAGTTTTAAGATAGTAATGAGACTAATGTACTGATAACCAAATCTATGATGAAAGCGCTCTAAAGAAAGTGCTATGCATGATCATTTTTCAAAATGTATTGATAAAAGAAATAAATAAACAACCGATATCAGCTGGATGTTCCAAAACATAATTTACAGCTAAGGAATTTTGAATATAAAATACGCATTGAAAATTACTGCATGTGCAAATACGCAACAGAAACTAAAGCCATCACTGAAAAGTGTAAATTTCATTCAAACAATAATAAATGCCTTCAAGTGCCTGTTTAATGAAAGCATGCAGAAAGTCTCAGGAATCCATATATCAGTATAAAACACCCTCTATTCGTTAAGAGTGAATGATTGACTACTTAAGGCACGTGTTCCCTTATTAGAGATGCCAGCTCAGATGGTGTTATGGGCAAAGAATATTCTCAGAAAATTCAATAGATTTTAGTGCATAATCTGTGCCTTCATTCCTTAATCAGTTTTTTGAGACTTTGTAGGCGAGTCTTTCTGAGGAAAGAGGCTTATTCTTATTTTTGGAAGAGAAAATCGGACCTAAAATGGTATAGTGTTATTTTGGTTGTCTAAACTGGTCTAAAATTAATTACCTATATTTATACCATGAATTACCTATACTTATAATAAAGCTAAATGTGTGTGTGTATGTTAGCGATCTATAGGCCAGACCATTGTACCTATAGCTACCAAATTTACCATATGTATACTTTGGGGCTCAGGTATGTGCACCTCGCAACGAGTTTTTCAAATTGATTAAAAGTTAAGCGAAATTTCGACGATTTTCCGCCATAACTTTCGAAAATATTATAGCACAAACTTGAGTTTTACATGTTATTAAAAATTTTTAAAAATTACATTTTTAGTGATACTAATATTTTAACCAACAAATTAAATTTCGAGTGCCAATGAACACTTAAAAAAGTAATTTAATCATATTTTTTCAAAAATAAAAATAAAACGTAAGCTGCACGCGCACGTTACGAGTGAAAGGAGAAAGAATAATCTTTTATCAGTACAAGCGCACACGGAAAAAAACACAAAAACACACACAAAAAAGCACTCAAATTTGAAAAAATAAATGAACTATTATTGCATATTAAGCATATTAAATGTAATTTTCAACCTTGGTCTTTGTAAAATATGTTTTTTTTTCAATAAAAGAGTGAAATCTGAGAAATTTTTGTTGAATAATTCTTCAGATATTATATAAATTATGAAAATGATTCTGTAGTGCACATAAGACTCAAATGCTGATGGACTCTGTTTACAATATTGACATTAGAAAAAGATTAATAGTTTCAGTAAAAATGTTTTCTGTTAATTACAGCTTAATCATCTCCACTTTAATTTAATAATGAAGTTTTGCGGAAGCTAACAGCTAATAGGAGAGACATATAGTTCATTACGTGCTTAAGCCCTTTATAAATGCATGATTGAAGTATATGACTTTGAAAATTTGATCATTAAAATATTTTGATGAAAAAGATATTAAAAGAAAAGTTTCAAAAAAGTATTTAGTTTACAATGAGAAATCACATAAAGTATTTAATTGACAATGACTTTACATAAAGCATTTAACTCACCATAGATTATTAAGATTCGAAAACCGGTTGGTTACCTAAGTTGTCTAGTGATATATATGAAAAAGCGTTATTCCACTTTCATTAAGCTGTTAATTTACATAAATGCAAACACTAATTTCTATTTCATCGAAAATATTATCAGTGCATAAACCGAACGGCACTGTATTCCTATTATCTCCATTGCAAATATATATACTGAATGGAGAATGTTTTCTTTCGATTAAAATGAACAACACATTGGATATGAAGGTGGAAATAAGCACTAGTAATCACAAGCATGCATTTATATGACAAATACAACTGCTTTTTAGAAATTTCTAACTAATAATAATAGAGTTAGTAATAATCTTGATCCTGAATCGACTGCTATTCTCCATCATTGTTAAATAATGGCCTATCTATCTTATCATATTCGCAAAGATAATTCCCCGATTTCTTCCTTGAGGAATGAGTTAAAGCAAAGCATATAAATTTTATAATTTTTCTCTCTCCTCTGCAACAATTGCTCTTAATTTATCTGGTACAAAGATATTAACAATAATCAAATATTTTAGTGAGTTATCACAAATTATGGAAATTGATTGTCAAATCAGAATTTCCTTGAAGACTGGCATATTGGTTAATTAACCTTTCTAAAATTTCTCATATTGTCGGTTTTGCTCTTTAAGTATTTCACAAAATCGGCATAATTTTCTGTAACTTTACCTTACTATGACCACCAAATATACGGAATTTCAACAGGTTGATTTGGGATTTGGGTTGAGTTGATTTGAGACATTCAAATTTTTTATGGCTAAGATGGTTTAGCTTTATATTTTTTCCTTTCTATATTAATAAAGATCTGACAGTTCTTATGCAAACTTATGTCACTTAGAGACAAAAATTTTGTGCATTTTAGACATATAATAAATAATGAAATACAGATCTTGGTACGTTTCCATTGTCCTTTTTTTTCAAAATATGAATTTTTTCCAATAATATTTAGTTTATGCTCTTTGCAGCAATTATAAAATTTAAGTGCTAGCTTTTCAGCTCCTTGCCATATAATAGAAAAATATAATAGGCAAAGCAGTGCAAAATATTCATATTGCGTGTCATGCAATAGGCAAACCAATGCAAAATAAAATGTCTTTCAAAATGATAAATTTTTGTGAGTTAAATGGTTGTTAAAATGAATCATAAGTGGTCTTTTACACAAACCTTAACATTTTTTTAAAAAAAAAATCCTATAATTTGTCCCCAGCTTATAAAACCACGCAAATGTAAAATTATTATAAATCCCTTGACAGGTAACAATACTTAACAAAGAAACATTTATATTTCTCATTCTTCAAGTTAATTCATCAAGGAGCCTCACAGATAAAACCTTAACTTCGTTGTCCTCTGGAGATTTCGAAGAAATCTCAACAAAAATGCCCCAGTTATATCCTATGACAGAGGCTAGCCACCTGTCACGCTGTATTGGCTTTTGACAAGATGAAGTGCTTTGTTTTGTTTTGTTTTTTCTCTTTGAGTCTCCTTTCTTCATTCCTTTTAGATACTTCCTCTTTCTTTTCAGATTTCCGTCTCAAAATGGTAAGAGATATCTACGATGTTTGTCACGCATCTTCTTCAGATAAACATTTCTTTTCCTTTCGATTGTCACTGATTCTATATCCTTTCACTTTCAGTTAAATAAAAGAGGTTTTGAATGTGAGATACTATGAGTTGATGAAATATTTGTGACATAGAATGCATTATTGGTAAACATGGAGAAAACAATTGTTAATAAACTAATAGAGATTTGTTTATATTTATGGTATAGGAGTATTTTTATTAATGGCTTTTTATTTTAAAGAAATAGCAAAATGTATTTTTTATTAATGGAAAATATGTTTCTGCGAAATCATATTATAAGTAAGCGGAATACTTATAAAACCCAATTTTTTGGAATGTTCTTTATTTTATTAGTTGCGATTTTCTATAGTGTTTTTTATTGTAAACAACTAATATTTTATGACATAAGCAACTGAGCTTCCTAAACTGTAAACTATTCATTTGTGGATTGGAATAAAGCAGATAATATAAATAAAATATAAAATGATGAGTTTTTTTCGAAATTTTATTCCAATTATTTATTAAATTTTAAGATTTAATGTAACAAAATATCAATCTCAGATTTTTTCAGACTTTCAATCACATAAGTTTTTGAAATTTTGAATTCGATTGGATGCACAATAAATAATGACTAGCTTTTGAAAAATGTGCTTTTGGTATAAAAGATAATTTTATCTGAAATTAATAAAGAATATATTTCTATCCTTTGAATAATAACAAAAAAAAAGAAAATATATCGTATGAAAATGTGTTAAGATCTCATTTTTTTTTCAAAAATTATTAGTAACACAAGCTATTTTAAAAACAACGAAAGGTAAATTTTTCAAATTGTTATTAACATTTTTTTTAAAAAGAAACGCAACGTCTAGATAACAGTGTTCGTGGTATATTTTGCAGCATGAAATATAAAATTATTTATAATTTGTATAGGAAATTTAATCGCAACCAATATAATAAAAAAAGAGTTCAGATTGAATTAATTTTTAATAGCAGAAGACTTCAGCAGAA
>JAPMOQ010006524.1:299097-343383 GCA_026543055.1 Argiope trifasciata | reverse complement strand
GTGTGTGTGTGTGTGTGTGTGTGTGTGTGTGTGTGTGTGTGTGTGAGAGAGAGAGAGAGAGACAGAGAGAGAAACGGATTGTTGTGTATCTATATCAACTAGATAAATACATCATTCCCAAGTAGTAAAAGATAGTTGGCCAATCACTGGCTAACCATCGTCCCACAAAACGCGCGAGATCGCCTCCGATCTCTAGTTGACATTGCTTATGTCCCTCGGTGGAACGCCACTCAATGGTCTCCCTGTTTGTTTTCGATGAATTTTCCGTTTCTTTTTCGACGTTTGGGTGACACGATCGACCTTATACGAAGCATTCCATGGTGTGTTTTTTCACTAAGCGACCTAATACCAGTCATATCTAAATATTTTAGCAATGGGGGACCAAATGCCAATCATTTGGCAATTTATATCTGAATACTTTCCGGAATTAAAATTAAATATTATTTTATTGGTTATTCAGTTTTTTCAAGCTCTATAAACTAGTGTCATAATATTTAAAACTACCATATTTTCAAAATTTTGCCTAGCGACTGAAAATAAGAAATACATTCTAAGACGTTTCTTTTCTTTTTTAACTATGTATAATTTTGTTAGTTACTTATTTTGGTAAATTAAAAAAAATATAAAGCACTTGGTTTTGATAAAATGACATTTTTAATGATTTTAACTCATCTTCAACATTTTAAAATATTATTATAACATATATTTTAATAGTATCTTACCCTAAGAAATTTTAAATGAAATTTGTTTTGTTGCTATTTAAAAAAAAATAACAGATGTTAAAATTTTCTAAAATAATTTTTATTTTATCACTTATACATCTATCTATATATAAGATTTGTATCCTTCATTTATATTTCCTATTTATTTTAAATTTTTTAATGAGTTGGAAGAAATGTTAACATAATCATAATTTTAATTGTATAATCAATCAATAAAAGCTTATTCATGTATAAAATGTATCCACTTTTAAATTTCTAATATTCCCTATATCATCGGTTTTTAAGTTATTTCATAAAAATTCGAAACAGAAAAATATAAAATTCTTATTAAAATATAGTTTCTACACTAAGTACATTTTTTATATTCCTTAACGTGAGCAATAAACAAATGATTACTTAAAAAATAATGAATAAAGCACAAATTCCTACTTTAATGCATTTTGAACACCCTACTTTCCCCCCTTTTTTAATGCATTGGTTAAAAATTCGTGTAAAACACTTAATTATCTAATTCTTATTATAAATTTCTTCAATAAACACTATTTTACAACTTTGATATAATAAATTACATCTCTTTTCTAATATTTTTTTGATCCCTGTTTAGTAAGTTATTGTTTTACTGTAAAAAAACACATTTGATCAGTGATAAATTTCGAATAATTTTTAAAAATTATATGCACAAAAATGCAACACATCTTTCGGTTCGTATATTTGCTATTAACTTACAAAGTTACTTCAAATTGTAGAAAATTTATCCCTCCACACAAATATTAGCGTTAGCTAATGTCCAACAGATAACTTTTACAAGCAAAAATTAATAATTTATTTCATATTTCTAATATTTTCTTGATCCATGTTTAGTTGTTTGGAATTGAGACACTTGATCTATGCTTAGTTTTGTGGTCACAAGTTAATCATTCATTTGATTAATGATTAACTCTGAATATTTCATTAAAATTCCATTCTCAAAATGGAAACACATTTTCCCATTAAAGGAAATTTTATTTACTATCAATTTACAGAATTATTTCATATTGTAATAATTTTATACCTCCTTACTACTGTTTATGTTAGCAAATATCCAATAGACAACATTTTACAAGCGCAAATTATTAACATAATTCAAATTTTTAATTTTTTCTTGATATATGATTGGTATTTGACACGACCTATGTTTAGTTTTTTGTACAAATTAATCATAAATTTGATTAAAGATTGACTCTGAATATTTCACAAAAATTCCATACCGAAAATTGCATCATTTATTCCCAATATATGGAACTTTTATTTACTATTAATTTATAGAATTATTTCCTACTGCACTAATTTTCTACCCCATTACTACAATTAGTGTTAACTAATATTCGATAGACAATACTTTACAAGCACAAATTAATAACTTACTTCAAATTTTTAATATTTTCTTCATCTATGTTTAGTTTTTGTGGTCAACGGTTAATCATAAATTTGATTAATCATCAACTTAGAATGTTTTACAATAACTTCATACCCGAAATTGCAATAATTCTTGGCAATATAATAAATTCTATTTAATATTAATTTACAGAGTTATCTTATAGTGCACTAATTTTCTACCTCATTACTATTGTTAGTGTTAGCTAATTTTAAATAGAAAACAATTTACAAGCACAAATTACTAACATACTTGAAATTTTTATTATTTTCTTGATCCCTGTATAATTTCTTGATCCCTGCTATGATTTTATGCCAAAAAGCCAAATTCGATATGTGATAAACTTTGAATATTTCAAAAAAATCACATGCACAAGAATCTAACAGTTCTTTCAATTATACGAATTTTCTTATATTTACTATTCCCTTTGGAGAAAAGAAAAGCAACTATGCAAAACTTTTTTATTTACAAAGACCTACATTAAATAATATTTAAAAAATACAAAGTAAAATAATAATTTACTTGAAATATTTGACTGAAATTTCTGTAAAGACTTACATAGAAAAGCGACATTCTGAAATAGTGACTGAAAAATTACAAGGATAAATAATATTGTCACAAAGTCATTTACAAAAATAAATAAATAAATTTTATTTAGAATTCTTTTACTCTTTATTTATTGTGTAATATTTAAAGAGTTTGAAATTGCTGAAAGTCCACATACATTTGAATAAATATTATACATATATATAACTGAATTTTCTGCTCCATATAAAGAATTATATACTTTTATAAATATATTTTCCCTTCTCCTATTTAATTAGATTTGTAAAACCTATTACAATAATGATTTAGTTTTCACTTCAATTAAAAGTAAAAATAAAACTTTTGTTGACAAATGAATAGGAGTAATTAACAAGCAAAAGTATTATAAACTTTATAAGAATGATATTTTTTCTCAGATATTCAACTGTGTAGGCAAATTTTATAATAATGTTTTGAATAGTACGGAAAAGTTAAAATAACTCAAGATAATGTGAGTAAAATTTATGTTACAGTTTTATAAAATGTGAAATTTTTAGAAGCTTTTTATATAAGAATATTCAAAATTGTCTACATAATATAAAGTTTTAAAGATTTTTTAAAGATTAGAATAAGTTCATTCTACTAAGCCTTTTTTAGCCTCAAATCAAAATCAAAATAATTACACAAATGTCATTGCAATATCAAAATATAAGCAAGTTATTTATTACTTTTTAAATCTTTTTTCATAAAAAAATTGTAAATGAAAAGGAAAATTAACTAAGCTATCTAAAATTAAATTACTTGACTTGTCATTCTGAAAAAATAATGAAGGTGCTATTAAAAATTTATTCAAAATATGAAAAGAAAAAGAAAAGCTGTATTAAACAAAATTTATGCTTTTGTTATTAAGGCATTAGGTTTCATATAAAAAAAATCAGTAATTAAAATTGACCTACTTGTTGCAATGTGGAAAGTTTAAATGACATTTTGAAAGAAATTTCAGTACATTTTTTCATACTGAGATGTTTCATATTTTGACACTTTGTTTAGCATATACATTTGAAAAATCCTTGGCTGCTTCCACTAGGCTGAGTAATTGCATCTGACTGGAGAGAAATTTCGTGATCTGGAATATCTTCAATTCTAAGCAAGTTCTTAAGGCTTAAAGCGCATTGAGATCTGGCATATAACTGTTTTAAATTTCCTTCAGAAATTCCAAGTGAGTAGAACTCATATTCTGTCACATACATTATAAATGCTAATATATTGTGCAAATAATATTGCCCCGAATTGAACTTTCGAGATAAGAACTCGCACAGTAGTTTTCAAGGAAACAATGGGAAAGTTTTCTTTGACATGTATTTCCTGGTGGATTTCAGAACTTATTTTGCCTTCAATTCCATTTTCAGTTTTAAAACCAACTATGCAAAAATTTCTATTTTATCTCATCGCATGTATTTCATACTTCGCAGGGGTGGCATCCTACGGAATGCTTAGAAAGTTGTATGAAATACAATGTGTTTCATACATTACTAGCTGGGTTTTAACCATTATATACAATGACTAGATATTCTATAGAATGCTAGATTTCGTAATCTTCCAAAATGCATATAAAGTATTTAACATATATATTTCTTCAAGTTCACTTCTTTGAAAACCTGATTGATGATACTTTATAACCAGATTGATGAACATGGAAAACATATTTAATTAGAATAATGATTCAGTTTGCACTTCTTTTAAAAGTACAATGAAATATTTGTCGATAATTGGAGATGCGTAATTGACAAGCAAAAGTCTTATGAGACTTCACAAGCATGAAAATGTTTTCATTCTGATAATGGACTGTGAAGGCAAATGTTATGTTTAGGATAAACATAAATTAAAAAAACTACGTTTTTAGGATAATAGAGAAAAATGAAAATAACTCATACTAATGGGATTAAACTTTATGTTAACTATCTTTTGAAATAATTAGAAACAGTTCATATATGAGTTTTCGAAAATGCCCGTATTATCGCAAATTTTAAAGTAATTTTTTTCTATGCTTACAATAATTGTATTCTGTTATGTCATTTTTAACCGCATGTCAAAATAAAAATTAAATTAATATAATTAACAGGACAAAAGCATAAGAATGTTATTTATTAGTTTTTAAAAATTTATTCCATTTGAGCATTTGAAATTGTAGTTGATAAAATAAAAAGAAATTGTAAATGAAAAGGGAAAATAGCAGCAATAATTTAAAACCAAGCGAAATAAAAATCTAACATAAAAGAAAATTGCTTAAAAAAGAAGAAAAAAAATGACGATAGGTCAATTAGCAAAGCGAAGTTTCAGCATTGAATAGAAACAGAGAGATTAGCAATGGATCGTTAATTTAAATATATATCCCACTTTATGGTCACTTACACCGAACACTAATACCGTCGCATACAACTTCATACTTCAGATTATTAACAAGTTTTGACGACTTTAACTAAAATTATTTCTTTTCTTCGCTATTTAAAATGAATACTACAGAAACTCTAATAGAGAATAATAAATAATTTGCACATACCCAAGCTTCTCGGTATGACTGCACGTATTGCTGGTTAAATTTCAAAACCCAATACAATCTAGGTGATTCATTGAAAATTCATAAAATATATTCTCAAATGCCATCTAGAATATGTGAATTAGCAAACTTCGTAGCGACTATAGGGCTATCTCGTGGAAATGGGCATTTTCACAAAATCGTCGTGGGAGTTCGCCTCGATGAAAAGGCGACCTTCAGAGGCAACAGAAAAATAGTATGGTCAGAGTCCGATATCGCCCCTACGCAAAAGGAGATTACCGCGGATAATTGACGAGTTAACCAGGATACTGACGGCTGGCAATCATTTAGCGACCACTCTTGCTAATTCGATTATTTTCAGTACTTTTAAAAGTAATTTTTTTCCTCACAATCTTTTAATGAATATGGAGAAAACGTTTATTTTCCTTTTAATATTTGATAAAAATGAGATATTTATTTCTTACTAATATTTTAGCTTTCTTAGAACAATATGAAGTGTACTGATGGTTTATAACTGTTAAGCAGTAATAACAGTTATACTATTATTCTAAAGTAAATTGAAAACATTTTTTTTAAAAATCAATTTAGTTACTTCTAATTGCAATAGTTTATTAAATCTTATTTTATTACAAACAACGTATTTTTAGAGTAATTTTTTATTGGTTTACTGTTTGTAAATTGTGTTTTGACAGCCCCATTGTAAGAAACACTTTGGAGAGAGAAATGCTGGAGCAATCACATTATTTGATAGTTGCTTCTTAAGATATGGTAGACTCTTTAAATAGGGGTATTGGGGAGGTTTAGATACATTTTTATTAAAAATTCCCCAGAAGTTCAATTTTTTCTTAGATAAATTTGAAAAATATTGTTTTAATAAAAAATATTTTTACTCTATTTTAAACTAAAAAATAATCTTTTCATTTTTACTCAAACTATTTCAGTGCAATTTTTCTCCATTTTTAATTGAAGCTTTAGAAAATTAAGCAAAATATTTTCATTGCTTCAATTACTGAATTTAGATAAACTGTCGCATAATGTTTCAAACTATGTTATATCCTGTATTAAATTTTAAATTTAAGAAAAATATAATAATGATAATGCAATTTAAATATTGTGTAAATTTATAATGATACACTCTATTTGACTGGAAATTTTACTTTTTTTTACACCCTTATCACTGCAGGTATTTCAAAACAAAAATTTTTGGGGTTGTATTGTGATAAACTAATGATGAAAATACTAAAGTTATTTGATCAACCACATTTATTTTATTTCTTAATTTCTATGTTCCACATAGTTAATTATTTTATGAAGTTTTCCTTTTTTTATTCCAATCCTGTACATACTTGATTTGACAATTTATTGATTAAAAATACTCCTTATTTTAAATTATCAAAATTGTAGTCAAGAATAAGTAATTTTTTTTTCAATTATTATCAATAAAAATAAATTTCCAATAGAAAAGTTTAAAATATAAAGATAATTCAATTGTGATTACTACAACAGAGATTTTCATTGGTTGAACATTTCGAGTAAAGATAATAAGAATAAAAATAATACAAATTTTTATCCAGATGTATAACATAAATATTATAATATAAAGTCGCTTTTTACTCTAAAGTATTATATATATGTTTTCCTTTCCAGACATTGCTGTTAATTATTTTTTCTGCATAAAACTTAATGTAATATTTATTGCTATTGTACATGCTGCAAAGGCGAATGAATTGAAATATGCTTTTAATGAATTCAGTTTTATGTATTATGCAGCAATATATTTAATATGCTTCGCATTAACCGTTCAAAATGGTTTTCATAATGACAGTGGTAATGTCATTAGAAAATAGTATAATGCCATATATTACATTTTAAACGAACAAGGTTAGAAAAGTGTTTTAAATTTTATCTAGCTAAATATCAATGCTTAACGACTCGGTCTAGACTACTATTTTCTTTTCGTTTAATGTGGATTACCATGAAATATATTTTATCATAAATGGCTTTATAGCCCTTTTTAATGAATGTATTCCTGGTACTTCAACTCAAAATATTCAATGTATTCAATTTCAGGTCTCTACATT
This sequence comes from Argiope trifasciata, assembly GCA_026543055.1. Taxonomy (NCBI): domain Eukaryota; kingdom Metazoa; phylum Arthropoda; class Arachnida; order Araneae; family Araneidae; genus Argiope; species Argiope trifasciata. Next base: position 336,084 of record JAPMOQ010006524.1, on the reverse strand, counting down.
TTTCCAAGCATTATTTCTAAGCAAGAACGTTGGTACAGGAATAAATGCTCATGTTTTTTGAATCGCATATTGCTTGAATTTTACAAAATGACTAAACAAGTGGAGGAATGCATTTTTGTTTGAAATATATATTCAAAATAATGGATCATGACTAGGAGGTCTGGAAAAATATTTGCCATTGTTATAGATCGCGGAAATGGAAATATATGTAAGAAACATGAGTTATCACAGATGGTAAGTTAGTGACAAAACAAAGTGCGGGCAAACATTGTATGGCTGAGAGATGGGAACGTTCTGAAATGCATTTCGGAAGGTTTATGCATGGCGCATGGGTTTTATATACGTAGCTCCAATGAAAGAGGGACACAATCTTATTTTTATCACGCGAAGTAGTTTCGGTGAATTTAAATATGTTCGAGAAGGGATACGTAGTTTCTGTTGGTACCAGCTGACAAAAGCATTCACTTTTTTGTCTAGGAAATGTCCTTCTTTATAGCACTTGTGGGGGGCTATATATGCGGGATACCGGCTTTCAGGATATTGCAATTTGATGTTGATCTAAAGAAGTAAACAACTTCAGTATATGTATATATATATATAACTAAGCAACTGCAGTTTATATGTACATTTAAATAAAATCCTAAAATTAATGTATATGTGTATTATTTTCATTTTTTACAGAAAATTTATTTCTTATTTCTATTGTTCCAATTTTTATAATAATGTCCATTTATGTGTATCTTAAAACATGCTGATAAATAAATATACTGTACACATATTCCATTTAAAATTATCTAAAAGTCAAAGACAGTTATGCTTAATAGCATCCAAATCGAACATCTATATCTGAAACATATTCAAAATTTATTAATTAAATTAAAATTATACCATAATTTTAATATGCGTTCCACTGAATATTAAACCAAATTATTTCCTAAAATATTAAATTTATTTCAATCCGTCGAAAGATTATGATACTATATTATTCCAAATACTTTTATAAGTTACTTTGATTTAACATTACATTTATATACTAATTCTTCATCTCTACAAACATGATTTAAGATTGATTTTGAATTTTGATTTCAAAATTTGAAATGATTTTCGATCAAACTATTTATTTTTTACAGCATTCTATTATTAAGCGACTCTGCTATCCTAAAGCTTTAAATCAACAATTTCCTAATTTTTTGGCTCAAAAGTTTATTTCAGTTGTTTGGCTGGTTGTGAGTTTTAGGGGCGCAAGAACCCTGGCTAAACTGCTCCAGGTAAAGTTTACTGTGAAAATTTTAATTAAAATTAGCTTTATTTGATCTCTTAACATCAGAATAAAATATGCTAAAATTCTTTTTTCTACATCATGAAATATAATGTCTATTTTATACAAATCCACTGAGCATAAGAATCAAAGAATTAGTTTTTATAGACAAAGTCTATGATGAAAGATTTTAAAATTAAAATAGCAAAAAAAAAACTAATTATAATTTAGATGATAATTTGCAAGTATGGGATAAAATTTGCTTTGACTTAGTATCAGCTGGAGCATATTTAATAATTTAAAAGCAGATGGTAGGTTTTTAACAAAATATAGATAGAAATAATCGGGCAAGACTGGACATGAACTTATTTTTTAGAATTTAACTTAATTTAAGAATATCACTAAAACTTTTAATTTAATTTTCATCCCCTTTTGACAATCATTAAACATTAAATGTAATAAGCATATGCGATTAATGTGTATTTCATACAAACATATTTTTCAGTTTAAATAATAAATCAAGAATCAGAACTATATATTAATTAAGACCAACTGTTATATTATTTCATACTAACATAAAATTGTAATTGACATTAGCTTATATTAAGCTCTACTATGATTAATAATAAAAGAATTAATTTATTAAAAGCATGGAGATATAGAAAAAAATGAGAAAATAAGACAGAATTTAGTTATTTATAGTCTATCATTTAAAAATTTATTTACGGGATTCTCATATATTTTTAAAAGTAAATTTTTTAGATATTAAAGAGATTAAATGCATTTCTTTTTTTCTTTAAAATAACCTTCAGAGTAAGAACATTTATGATTTTAAATTTTGAATGTAATTTATAAAATTAGTAATTTTCTTTAAATGAATAGATTTTGTGTTCAGTTTAATTTAAATTTCCAATTACTAAATGATTTCTTTTCATTATTATGAATACTTAAATCAGGAAGTATGAAATATAATTCACCAGAACCGATATAATTTTTATTTTATAGCATACGATTTACGGAATAGTTTTTGCTGATACGAATCTATAGATTTTACCAGTAATAAGGTTATTCATTTAAAGCATACGAAAAAAGTTTTTTTTTAATTCAATTGATTTATTTAAAAATATGCCTTTAAAAAATAAGGAAATAAATGTATTTGCTTGATTCATTTCTGCAAAAACCTATTTCAAAGTATAATGAAAGGAAATTATTTTTATTTGGCCCAGAAGATTTTCAAATACGTTTACAAAAAGGGCAGTAAAATATTGAACTGTAAGTTAATATTTTTCATTAAGATGCAAACCAAATTGTTATTGAGATACAAGAATTTCTTTTATCTCATTGGTAATAGTATCTAAGTTTTTTTAATCCTAATATAGGTTTAGTGGTTATAAAATGAGGGGTTTCGAAATGTTGTATACATATTATTAGCGAAACAAATAAAAATGAGACATGAGTTTTGCCTTTGTGACAATTGAAATATCAAACCCTTTTATAATTTAAAAAAATGATAAACACATTATGTAATTTAAGTGCTCAATAATTTAATAAAATCATTATTAAATTAATTAAGCACCCCAACAATTTAAGTCCCTAAAAGTTAAATCCCTTCTATGAATTTAATGAAAGTAAATATGGTTGTTCAAATGGTAAACTTTATAAGAATGTTGAATTATAATCTAACTCTAAGACTGAAACTAGACTATTCTCAGAAACACGTGTGTGCATATGATGATAAATATACGTACTCACTTAAATTGATTCATTCATTCAAGCTCAAAACATTAGTTATCAAATGACATTTATCGAAGAAGATCCTTAAAAGTTATCTATTGAATTCTCCAGATAGATGACATTTGCACAAACTGTTCAGTATAATTTCAATTAAGTGTAGATATTTATATCTGATTTATTTTAAGGAATTCGTTACATTGAGCACATTATCTGACATGAAACAATAAAACTGTAATTACGTTTGAACAGAATTAGGATGTAGTGCTGATAATGAAAATTTTGAAAGAATTTAAAATTGATCATTTTAATAACCAATTTATATTAGATTACAATATATCCATATAATTTATGCTATATATATTTATTGTATGTGTTTTTAATTTATAATATACGCATATAATTTATATTATAATATTTAATATATATGATTAGAATTATTATATAATGTACTAATCGTTCGATTTTTTACTACCCTTTAATACATTATATTTTAATAAATAAAAAACCACCAACTTTTAACTTTTCATTAGATGTGACAAAATATATACAAAATGAAACTTAAATATGAATTCAAACGCAAATACTTAAATATTTTTTTCTTTATTGAAAAAAATGCTAGTAAGACAATTCAAACTATATTTAGGACTTGTTCGAATGAATCTTTAAAGTTAAAATGATAAGTATTCACTTTTATTTTTAATTAAAATATTTTTAAATGAGATCAAAATTATTTTTTTTACCGAAACGTGCTTTTATAATTTACCTTATTAAACACTTATAATAGAAGTACAAATTTTGATGACATGCATTAATAACCAAATTCATGTATATTGAAAGCAACTTTAAACTAAGTTCAAAAATTATTGTTATTATATCCATGTTACTTTGCATATGATATTAAGGAATTTAAAACAGCAATTCGCCTTCAGCAAGAATCCTTTTCTGTTATTTAGAGCCCGAATAAACCTCCACCTCAAAAATATATTCAAGCTTGAATTGATACTTTGCCTTGAGCATATTTTCTTTCAGATACTCTTAGTTTTTGTTCTCCCAAGAAGCAATTGATCATTAAAGACTTCATCAAAGCCAATTAAAATGCCTGAGTAAACTTTGCCTTTTTTCCTTCCTTTCCAGAAGGATGAGGAATTAATTCAAAGTACTTTCTTGAAGTATCTGCGGAATTTTTACTCGTTAATTAGTATCGGTTAATCATGTGGGTAAACTTTATTTAGGAAGAAGAATACGTGACAATGACTTAGAATTTCATCTTAATATTTTCTCTCATAATCGATTAGAAATAAACAATATTTTACAGAACGTTTGTTTAGTTTTAGCTTATTCGGAATGTTTGAGCAAACTCTTTGCTCTCATGTGGATTGTGAAATCAATTATTCTTCCTTAATTAAATAATTCTAACCTTCTATTCCATTTTCATTGAACAGGTATTTAAGCTTAAGTTTTTTTAATTGACAACAGTTTTATCATACCTATATTACAGTTAATGACTAATACTTCAATCCTAATTTTTAAAATTTTATTCGCAATGTAAAATCTTGAAAACTGAAAATAAGTATTATAACTTCTATAAGTATAGTAAATATTATAACTTCCTTTTTCTATAACATTCATTATGAGTTTTTAAATTTTACTTTAATGCTTTCGTTATACTCAAATAACAAGTAAAATTTGTATAGCATTTTCTATTGCAAACAATTATAAAAGCCAGCAAAATGAATCGCATAATTTTTATCACAAACAATCAGAGACATCCGAAATGTTAATGCTAAAAATTCGGCTTAACAATATTTTCATATAGCCATCGTTTTCAATAATTTAGACAGCCGAATATTGTTGTGTTTAATTTCAATTGAATCGTTTTTGCATTAGGAATAAAGTAATAAAAATATTTAGATACATATTAAACATATATTAAAATTATTTCATTAAAATATTTTTATATTGTTAAATTTATTGCTTTCATTTAATTTTTTAATGGTGTCAAATCATATAAAATCATAATTAGGTAAATAACGTAAATTTCCGGGTAATATATATTCTGAAGTTACATCCATTGAAGTCCAATTTTATCGTTTATTCTCCATGTAGATTATAAACCAATTTTGCAGCATATTTTTTTTAGTTTAAAGCAATGCAAGAAACTATAATATTAAATATTTGGTGAAAAAGAAAAAAAAAGATAGTTAGTATATCAGTGGAACTATTGAAAATACTGTTAAAAAATATTTCAATTTTTTTTTAAATAATTTTAAATTTCAAGGAAAATTATAATTAATATCATGACAAAGACAATTTTTGGATTTTAAAATCACATGTGATTAGTATTTTTCCAATGATATTTTAAGAAGTCACACTGATAAATTCTTAAATTATTTTAATTTTTTTAACATTGAAAGAAGTTTGTCAAACCAAATGCTGCTGTTGCTACCAAATAATTTGATTCCAAATTCAACACACACTTTCACCTATAAAGCACACAGAGACGCAGGCATTCATATCTTTATTATTAGTCGAGACGTTTTTAAACTTTTTTCAATAAATAACTTCAAAATCTTAATACCAAAGCCATTAATAAATAAACTAATACAATACTTCTGAAAACATAATTTGAGTTAAAACGATTGTCCAGGACTTTTTCAACAGCTGCTATTATTTGTGTTAAGTCATTGTCCAGAACTACACACTGCTCTATTTCTAAAATTGTACTTAATTTCCCACACATACTTTGTATCACTTTGATTACAAAAAAAATTAAAGTAACGTTTAAATATTTCCTCAATAATTTGAAAGTAACTATTTTATCTCGCATCGAATTATTTAACTGAATTTTCTAAAATATATGAGGTGTTGGTAAATGTATGAAACTTTTATTATAAGTACATTAAGTTATTATAACAAATATATATTTGAATTGAATAACTCACTACACCGAAAATAATTAACACTATAATCATAAACATTGGTTCATTTGAAATTTATGCTTGCGATATTAAAACAACAAGCCATCTTTGGCAACCAGCTGATTCGCCATGAGAAATGCGTTCTAAGATTTTCAATTATATCACATATTCATTAGCCTTGAAGGGAATTTGATTTGCCTGAAATTAATATTTTCTTTAAGATGACGGATGGAAAGTTCAAAAAGAACGCGTATTCCTAATAATTTTCGTTAATTTTATAAATCAGTCAGTTTTAATTATTGATTTAGAAGACTGATTGGTGTAGCAACTTTTATTTAAAATATTAATAAAAATATTTTGTAAAATATGGTTCACAGAAAAAAGTATGAAGAAATCTAAAACTCATCATTCCTAAATGCATTGTTTGACTCAAGCAAAATAAAATGTAATTTACTTCATTGAGATCAAATTAATAGTGTTAATATGTATGTCTATTAATAATGTTTTACAAATTGGCCATTTGACCGGAATTTGAATGCATATCCTGCATAAATTCAATGCTGTATAAATAAAAAAAATATTGAATTAATGATTTAAATATTGAAAACGATCGTATAATCCTTTGTCTTACATTTTGTAAAGAAAATATCACATTTTATATCATTATTTTATCCAATCACATGCTAAAAGTTGCATTTCCTTAGATTTATTTGCGATGATAGTTTTTTTGTAATTCGAGCTTCCGTCATTGTTTTCTTTTATTTTATCCAGTCACATGCTAAAAAAAACATGGTTAAAATGTTTCTTTAAAAATTCGTTAAAAACAGAAGCGTAAGTTATAAATTAAAAAATCATGTTTGTGCAATATTTTCGAAAATTATAGCTGAAAAACGTCGAAATTTCGCTTAAATTTTAATTAATTCAAATTCTAATTAAAAATTCGAAAAAAGGGCTCAAAGGTGCACATTCCCAACCTCCAAGATATACATGTACCAAATTTGGTAGCCGTAAGTCCAACGGTCTGGCCTGTAGAGCGCCAACACACACACACACACATTGAGCTTTATTATAAGTATAAATTTCAGCTGGCAGTCAAAATTCGTGATATGTTGCCGTTAAATGTTCCTGTTTTGCAAAAAATAATAGAATGTTAATATAACAGCAATCATATTAATTAAAATAAAAATATATCGGTATTAAAGGTAACTAGCGTTTAAGAAACAACTCATTACAGCATATCAATTTTACGGATTGTTGTTTATGGTAGCAGAAGTCAGAAATTTATGCTATTTTTTTTCTCCTAAGAAAACAAATATCCTTAAAACATTCTATAAACTTGATTATTTCCACATGTTTTGCTTTCAAATCTTCTCCCTGAAATTTTGGTTGGTAAGTTGATAATATATCAAATAATAGCTGATTTATATCAAAATATAGTTATAGTAAATAAAATGAGTTCTGAAAATAGGTAGATTATTATTTCCTTCTTATCTATTTCTGCTTTATTTTCTAAAGTTGTTTAGGCAGGGTAGTGAACTGAAGTTTACATTTTAGAAAACATTATTATGATGCTCTAAAAAAAGAGTAGAATTGCGTCTCAAGTAGGGAAGATAGTAAAAAAATAAATAATAAAGCAATGCAGAAATGATTTAAACAGATCACTTGTGTTCGAAACTACACGCACTCATAATGAAAATCATCTTGACATTATTTGGAGTTCAGTTCCTAAAAATGGCAATTTAAGTGAAATCACAGATAAGCAGTTTATTTTTTGTTCAATGCAATGAATTTTTTTTTTATTTCTTTAAGCATTTAGAGCTGAATGTGCATTTATATAATAAATTCAGAAAAGCCTGCTGAATATATATATATATATATATATATATATATGTGTGTGTGTGTGTGTGTGTGCGCGCGTGTGCATACGTCTATGATGGTAATGCTTTCGTAAATTGGCTTGTGTAAACAGAAAGTTAATTTTTTTTAATTCTTATAATTTTATTATTTAAAAAGTTATAGCACTTATAGTTTAAATAAGTTTCTTTGATTTAGTAGGACTTTTATTAAGTTTTATATTGATTTAAAAATTAAAGAAATGGTAGGTCGGCATAACCTGATTGGTAAGGCGTTGGTCTTGTATCCAGTAACTTGCGAGTTCAAACCTTTCAGCCGAAGATTCTTCTTATGAGGATTTCACTGAATCATGGATACACATGTTGTGGTTACAAAGTCATCCATGTCGATAGTACTACTATTGATATTGATTCAGAGGTGATCTTTCTTTGATTCAGATCTGAATGAAAATTAATGAAGGAATTGAGTCCTGTTAAAAAGTGTTCTGGCGCGTGAGTGGCAAAGTCATACATTTGGTCCTAGATGGCGCTACTGAAAAATCAAGAGACTAACTCTATCGGATTAAATCACAAACTGCGTAACAGCAGGCCTTTTTAATGGCAACTTCAATAAGAAGCAATACACAACACAATTATAGTTTGAACTTACAACGTCTAAGATAAAGGTTGAAATGATAATGCTCGTGTAAGTTTTCTTTTACGTTTTATGAAAATATTTATTTTATCTTAGGCTAATGAGTCTTAGTTGCAAGTAAATTTTTCAAAAATCTATTATAATATAAAACATGAATATAAATATAATACAATTTATTACAATGATTTAGGGCACAGATTTACACAAAAATTACTTTTTTGCCATTTTTTATTCTGAATTATTTTTAAAATGTTTGATATGTGGATGTTTTTTTTCTTTTTTCGTTTGTGTTGTGAACATGTTAATATTCACTATTCATATATAGTGTGTTCATAATAAGCATATTTCAATGGCTTCTTCTCAAATCGGTGTCACTTCCTTATTTAAATATATTTGAAATATTTCAATTGCCTGAAATTTTTAGGAAATTTTATAAAAATTAAAATATGTATAAGAAATTGTTTCGAAACAAAAGTAATAATGAATCGAACTTTTCTATTATTTTATAAAGTTAAAAATCTCTTTTAATTCAGAAATACACATTTTTTTTCAGAAAATTCAATTCTATGTATATAAATATTTCTAAAAATTAACTTTTAATGGGCATGACAAAATAATACTTAATATTACTCGAAAATATTTTTATAGCAGTAAAAAAGATAAAAGAAACATTAAACATTATTTCGGATGAATTTAATTAAATAATTTAATTAATAATAATTTAATTAATATTTAATTAAATATTAAAATTATTTTTAAATATACCCTTTTAAGAAATGTCCCATATATTTTAATATATTCTACACTTCATAATTTTTCGTGAATAATTCATAAAAATGCCTGGAAAACTTCATGAACTTCTTGTATAATAAAGCGGTATGCTATAAAAATTCGCTTTAATGTGATAAAATAATCCTCTTTCAACTTATATTAAAGAAACATGAATAAAAGAATATATTTCCCAAACACTTTCATAAAAAATAGAAGTATCTATATAGAAATATACTTTACTTTGGTGTCGCTTGTTTGGTATTTCAAATACTTAAAAGTTTTCAGAATTTTAGCAAGTATTCGTCGAGGTTTTTAAACTTCTTATCGATATATATATATATATATATATATATATATATATATTTCTTTCTTGGTCATTTTAGTGAATGGGGAATATTGTTCTGTATTTATAATGCGTATTATCATGCACATATACCAAACAAAATATGTATCAGTAAACGGCATACGTAGATAGGTAGGAACTGAAATAGAAAGAAGTGTTACAGATAATAAGTGTTTCGTGTGTGAACTATATCCCTTTATTTGAATGAGAAAGAAGATTATTTTGTTATATTCATGTTCATACGAGGGATATCTTAGAGCTTTCATTGCGATTCAAAGACAAGATTAGATACCCAAATGACCTGTGGCGCCCTTATGCTTCTGAATTTCTTTAGAATTTATGAAATTAGATTAGCTGAATCGAAGAAATCAATAGGATTCAGTATGGATAATTTATAAAATATGTATGGTCAAACATTATTCCTTTTATTCCTTTCTTAAAATTCTCTTTACTTAGATAATATTGCGGTCAGATTTTTTTATATGTATTCAAGAAGTATTGCATTTTAATGAGTTTATTTTCAATTTTTTGATATGTAATTAGCCAATTTCATGAATCAAGAGCTCATGAAAAAAAAAGAGAAAAAATGGAATAAAGATTTTTTTAAAAAAAATCAAAATGCTACTGAGGTTTATGAGATTCTACATGACCTATTTGTTTCCTACACCATTAATCAGAGCATTTCTCGTATCCAGATCACAATAATATAGGTGTTATTATATTTATATCATAAAACCCAAATATTATAATTAAATATTTTTATATTACTTTTTTGGAGAATACATTTTTTAGTATTCTTGCGCGTAAGACATTATGCTTTAAATAAAAAAACTGTTTTATGAGATTTATACATATATGAGCTTTAAGAAATATCTTGAAAAACTATTAACGATGTAATATTTTATAGTGATTAAAGGGTTACATTTTCCATTGTTTTGTGACTAATATGGAGCAATGACGTGCTAAACACATTTACATTTTTATGACAGTTTGTAAAGAAACTAGAAAAATCACTTAAATGATGGTGAAATTTCGAAAGCTACTGTAAGCATTTGAGGGCCTATTATGATCAATGACATTAATCATCCTTACACAGTAACAGATTATATATTATATATCTAAAAAACCAAACTTTGCTAAATACTTTTTTTTTTGGAAAAATTGAGATTTCGAGAAAAAAATATCTATATAAATCATAGTGATCGCATACGAATGTTTTTCAATTTTTCTTCATCTCTCATCTATCAGCACCATCATAAAAGTTTTAGATAACGGTAGATTATCATTTATGGAAACAATGTAAGTACCCAAACGCTTAAGAGACGGCACTATATGTCATTACCTGATTGACAGCAGATAAAAAAAAATTCTAAAATTCATTTATAAGATTTTTTTGTGTGCAATTTTTTTCTTTTTCAGGAAAAATAGTAGAAGAGTTTAAAAAGCAAAGCCTTATATGAATATAAAATTGATCCACGTCGTTTGAGCCGTTTACGAGATACACGAGATAAATAAATTTGCATATTTACAAGAGTTACTCGTTTAAAGTTATAAGATGTAGAAAATATCATAATGAATTATTTATAGACATAGAGTGATGTCGATCAACATATTGATTTTTTTTTAAATTTTCGTGCATTCAAAAGAATTTTCGTGCATAAAAAAAACTATTCTGATTCCAAATTTTATACTATCAAGATTTAATTTATATATATATATATAGATTCTTTTTTGAGAAAATAAATTAATTGAAAACCGAGATAGATTTACTGATAAAATGTGCTTGAAGGGCGTTAAAAATATGGATGATTTATATAGTACAAAGCAAAGTGCTAATTTTTTTCACTCTTGCTTTATCGAAGCTGTAAATCATGCGGCAGTTGTGTAAGACGGTTTTTCAGAGCCAGCGTAATGTATGGTCGCCAACTTCTTTTGTTTTAAGAAGAATGATTTTGTGCCTTTTACGATTAAAGGAATAGTGATACTTCAATGCTTTTTTAATAATTCATACATGGATAATTTTCAAATTATATTGATTTATATTTCAATTATACTGTTGAATTTTATTGACAGTTTAAAGTCATTTTATTCAGAAATAATATATTTCAGCTGTTAAAGAAATTCAGAAAATTAATTAATCATTGTATAAATAAATATTTTATTAAATGCTGTGTCAAAGGATGGCATATCATATTTAAAAAATAATGTATTATCAGTAAATTGTATTATCAAATTGTACGTCTCTAGAATCAAATTGAGATTGGTTTTCGAATGTTCTAAATAATTTGGATCCAACAATAATTTTGAGATAATGGAACATTGTCAACTACTGAAAATTCAACCAAAAGGACAGAAGAAATGGTTTTTCTACATATCTCTTATTTTCATATCATTACATGCCTCCTGGTTTAAATATACATATTTAGGAAATGCGTAAAACACTAAAAAATCAGGATTAAATCTGAGGTGTTTTCAAAAATGAATTTAAATTAAGTTAAGATCTGCAAATTCAAAGTTAGATGTGCCTACCAAATTAAAAAAAAAAACTATTCGAGCATGATATACATATGTTGATTGTCGAATTAGAAATTTTATTAAGTATTAGAAAAATTTTGCCTTTAGAAAAGAATGAAGTATAGAAAGGACACAAGAGTCTCCATTTTTTTTTTAAGTTTTTAATTTCTGCCTCAAATAAACAGATATAGTAAAAACAGGCAAAACATATATGGTATTTGCTAAAAGTGCATAGATAGGTAAGGAATAAATTGATAATAAGATTATTCTTTGTATTATCTGATACTATGATTAAAAGGGTCAAAGTGCTCATTACTTAGCCGTTATTTAGACGAAAAAATAGAAAATGGTCGAATTCACTTTATTGCCATATTTAATTAAAAAAATAATTTTTACAAAATTTGAAATTTGTAAGAAAAATCAGAACTTAAAACGATTTCTTAAAAAAATATTCTTTAAAACATCTAAAATTCTTTAAGGGCAACGGATAATGCTCATAAACATACATTTAATCTTGGATATTTTTATCATTTTCATAATTTGAGTTTGATATAATAACAATATTGATTACTGAATATGCTATTTAATGACTATGATACATTCAGAAAACTTGAACTCTGTTTTTCTTCCATATAAAAATTATTTGAATCACTTAATCATTTTTATTATAATCAATAATTTATTTTTAAAATCATGGTATGTGCAATTAGCGGAAACAAATGCATTTGCATGTGCGAATTAATTCGCTTAATTTCTTTTTCGGCAGGATTTTTTTTATTTATTCTACTAGAATTAAAGAATCAAACATAGGATTTATTAGTATATGAAATATTCCTATTAGATAAAAAATTAATTATGAAGCTTTAGAAATACTAAATATTTATTTTAAATATTTTTAATTCGCATTTTTTATTATTTCTTCTCATATTGCCAAGAGTTATGGAAACTGCTAATAATACACTTTTGTAATCCATTAAATGATCATTAAATTTAAAATCTGATATAAAAAATTTTAAACTTCAATTTGTTTTTTCGAAAACTAAAACAAATATTTAAAACTTTTAACTCGAAGGCAAAAGCGATATGAATATATGAATAATTCTAATTTTAATTCAAATAGTATTAAACATCATTAATTATTTAGTAACTTTAAAAAAAAGATAATTAATTAGAATCAGAATTTTATTTTAAAACCAATTACTTATATTTCATCAAACAAAATACAATTCGTAACTTCATAAATAAGATATTTTAATAACAGTCTTGAAACCCTTTTTTCATTTTTTTTACTTTTAAAATGAATAAACACTTCCCTCGTTTTATGAGTAGATTTCATTTAATTAATTATGTAATAAGCTGTTCATAAAATATATCTTCGTACATACATCTCAAAGCATTTGTCACCAAGTTTTCTTTCTAATAATTCTTTTGATTATATGTGAATATCATCTTTATAAATATTCCTATTTTGCAGCAGTCTCATACCTTTGGGAAATTTGTTGATTGTTTTTAAAAGGCAAAAGAAAAATTCATGACATAATATATTTTGGGAATAAATGCTATGAGAATACATAAAAAAATTTGAGTATTAAAAAATTACGTATGTTTCTGAAAACATTTTAAAATTACATTTATATAATTTGTATTCAAAATTTTAAACTATATTTATCGCATAACATGAAGTTTGAAGAATCATCACAGACATGCAATTAAAAAATAAGGCATAAATTAATTTGGAGTTTTAGTTTACGGCTGAGCTTAAAAGTTTTAAATATTGATATAGAAAAATAACCACTGCAAAAGGAGGGAATTTTGATCTTAAAAATTTGCTACTATTATAACATTTTTTTCATAAGCGGTAGGCTTCTTAAAATGAATTTTTCATAAATAAAATTAAAGGAAAAAAAAAAATGAAATCCTTTGCATGTTAATTTTTTACTATAACACTATGAAGTGCTTGAAGAATCCTAATGGCAATAAAAATGTTCTCTTAATATATTATAACCAAATGATATTTGGTAACATTTTTTTTATCTAATAACCTTTATTTATATTGGATTATATAGTCTATATATATAGTCTATAATATTGCTATATATATAGTCTAATTATATAGTCTATAATATTGCTATATATATAGTCTATAATATTGCTATATATATAGTCTAATTATATAGTCAATATTGCTTTGTTCTCCCAAACTGCATGTGTGTCCTTTTATTTGTAATTTCTGACAGTTGAAAAATATTTTTTGAAAAAAGAAAAACTTAGTTCAAAGTTAATTCTATTTAATGCAGCCGATGCGCATTTATAGCTTACTTGAAAAAATTGCCTTTCGAATTTGAAATGGTAACTGATATACATTTGGATACTCCAACAAAAATTGAATGAATTATCCTGTCTGGATAATCTCATACAGTTTGCACATAAAGCAGATCTGTGCATTAAAGTGTTTTCTTTGAGTACATCATCCAATTTATGAAATCCAATTTTTGGCTAAAAAAATTTATAATTAATAGGCTTTGCCGAGTTCACCAAACGAATGTAAATTCTTGTCACTCTACAGGTAGACTCTTTAGGCACAGCCTTTTATACCTTTGCTCTTTACATGATACAATTTTTAAGGTACATTAAATATAAAATACATATTGGAGATTGGGATGTAACTGTCTTCTTCAACTAAAGTGTTTGTATAACAGCCTATTAATGAATAAAATAAACGTGTACAAATATGAATTGTTATTGTATTTTTATAATTACTATTTTTATAAAATAACACATTAAATTATAATTTCATTAAAGCGATAAGCAAAAAAAGTGTTAAAAATGTGCAAAATTTCTGTATATTATTATTATTACTGTGAATGAAGTTGGACTTATCTACAACAGTGAGTTTTTCTTGTATTTAATGTTGAAATGCCATCAACTAAATGAAAAAAATTCAAATAAAGATCGTTTATGCCTTGTAACATTTATCATTTTATAGTTAAAAATTTATTAAACCAAAATTAAAAATATAAACATCAAGAAAATCACCCAAAAGGATAAAAAAAATATCGAAATATATTTAACAAAATATTTCCTGAAAAATCTTTGCAAAAAAAAGAAGCATTAATAAAATATAATATGTAGATAATAGCGGACTTTTTTTATTGAATTAAAAAATTCAAGGAATAAAACACTATTTAAAATAACATTTTTCCAATATATAATTTATAAAATGAATTATAATTTTATTCGTGATATTAATATAAAGACAAAACAAAAATTCGTATGTGTTAAGTAGTTAGTCTAGACGAAAAGGTAGTACATTTCTGAAAGTATTTATTTAAAAAAAATCCGGCATTACAAGAACACATTCTTGTTATGCCGTTAATAATATTATAATAAGATAATAAAAGAAAATATGTTTAATGTTGAAACTACATTTATTCAAAAAATATAATTTAATGTCAAGCATAATTACAAAATAGATTTTCCCATTCAATAGAAGTTAACATTTTTCATTTATTAATATTGTGTGCCTACTTTCAAATATTATATTAATACGTTGTTGCTCTTTTGAATGGAGACAAACATTATATTCGATTATAAGTTTTATTCGTATTTTCTAAATAATATAGAAACAGATAAGATTAGAAATTATGGAACATAACTTCTAAATTAGTTGAGTTACATTAAAATCTTGTTGTCAAACAGTATTAGAGCTAATTCGTACCACCACCTCCTTTCCAAATTTCTGCATCATGCAGGGAATATATTTGATCTCAATGGATTTAATTCGCACTGGGCCCCTATACTATTTTTCGGAGGAATCCAATTTTAAACATGGGATATTCCAACATGATAGTCAAAATATTCCAGACTTCATGGATCCCAAAGTTTCCAGACTCAAGTTCTTCTTCCATGTGGCCTATTCCAGCAAATAGACTTATATGCATTTTTTTAAATCTAAAAATGTTGAATTTATTGATCAAAAAGATTCAAATGTCAATGTGAGAGAGTTTCTTTTCAGAAATTCTTACCAATAAAATAAGCTTATTGGTGAGCACGCAAATCTTTTGTGAAATAAAAAATAATATCAAGAAAATAACTTTCATTTTTCAAATTAATTCATGTCCTATTATTTATGAAATCTGAAAACTCATTTTATGAATATTTGTAACATAATAATAATTTTCTGTATACATTTATAAAATATAATGTATATCTTTATATTAAATAGTGTTTATATATTTTTAATTATATAAGTGTCCACTCAGATTAATGAATTTTAAATTTATTATGAAAAGCGTATGTTAAAATTTACCCTTATCCTCTTCATTATTCCCCAAGAGGGGACACCTCGAAATGAGGATGAGATGCTTTGTGAATGTTGATTGGACCTCGCAAACCCGGTGGGCACAATAAAAGGTTGGGGTTCTGACCCTCCCATCGATGACAAGATGTAATTCCTACTGGAAGGATTGTATCGTGGCAGGGGATGGCTCTTAGGACTTAAAAATAGTTCCTGAAAGTGCTGCTGTAGAGGCGGTCAGGTCATTCAGCTTTGCGTTTGCATTATTCATCATATTTATTCCTTTGATGAAAATCTTTGAGAATATAAGGATTATCTCCGTATTTGGTTATTAAAGGATTTCAGAATATCATCTTAGAAAATATGAAATTCCTGAGATAGAAACCACGTTTGAATATTAAATACCATTTTATGTTGAAACTCATCAAATGATTGTATATTCCATCTAGAGTATAGAGATAACTACGGAGCGATTTTTTTTATTATTATCACATTGAAGCTTAAACCTGTTAGCTCTTTTTCTACATGGATTGAGCGTGACATCTATGACCTCGACTGAGCACATCGATGGGGTATCTGAAAGTTAAGATTTCAAACAGTAAGCAATATTACAGAAAGTTCCTTGTTGTTCTATGCCGTCGAGTGTTTTGCAAATAACAATGGATAACCGTTCAAGAATTATTGACCAATAACTGGATACCCACCTTCCTTCCAGAGGACCACCTTCCTTTGCATAATTTCTTTTTATGTGTTTTTTTGAATCATAATTATTCAATTAATGTATAAAGTGAGCGAATTCTTAAAACGTTTTTAGGAAAATACTAGACGCAATGTTTTTCCAAAGATAAGTTGTTGTAGAGAAATCAGAATAAGGCACATTAATAGAGATAATAAGGAATTGTGTGCATAGAAAATAGAAAAAGGGCATAGAAAATCTATTTGAGTGCAAAAAAGGAAGCTCATACTACCATTTAAACTTCTAGCATTTTGATTATCATGTTTAACTGCTGTTTAAATGTAAAAAATAATATTTTAATATTAATTAGGGGTTTATTCAGCTTCCATTTGATTAAAATTATACGTGATAGATAGCTATCTTCAGTAAATGATATCAGAATTGTATTTAAAATGATTTTCTAGAATATACAAAAATCGCATTTTGAAAAAGTAAGCAATATTTGAAAATTTCAGAAAAAAAATATTGTATTAAAATGCAAATCATGGAGCTAAAATGAAAATTTGCTTCATCATGGAAAGAGAAAATTAAAAAACATTCTTGAAAACATATAATTATTTTTATACAAAATCAAAATTTTCCATAATTTTATCAAATAAATAAACATAGAAGCATTCATTATGCTACACATTGTGATATTATATATTCTGCATAACTTTCTTAATTACGTTCCTTGGAGTAGAGATTTCATGATTAGCTGACTATGGTTTTAAAATGCTTTAAGCTGAAGATAATGATCTAAAAGTAATAAGGGGCTGTTTTACACGTTTTAATGAACATATTAATGAGATACACCTTGTACTTTAAATATGTTTCTAAAAATATATATGTACTTAAATTTGATTTTACTTGCAAAATACACATAAAATAACTAATTAGTAATAACATTCACGGAATAATAATTCTCGTAAATGTTAATTCAGAACATAAACTAATGCAGGAACCTATATTAAAAAATAATAATGCATTTTATTTTTTGAAGGTAAATTAATTCCTAGGTATGATATATCTTTATTATTTAAAATATTTTCTATTTCATAATCATGCTTCATCAATAAACACGTATAAAATTAATGACAAAAAAAAGATCAATATTGAAAATAGAAATCAGTTTTTCTTTCGTTGCAAATTCATCTATAGTTTGTAATAAGAAATGATTCATACATGCCGTAAGTATCATTCGAAGATTTTATAGGAAGTTTAAAATTAAAATTATTTCCTCTTTTAGAGAAACCTTTTCGTTTGTAATTATAGCACACCTATAAGTTACTATAGACAATGAATCCTTATCATTTGACATTTTTTAAACTTCCAGATTTGGCTTAATTGATGGGTAAAATTTGGCATCTCCAAGAAATTAAAAAAAAAAACAAAACAATTCAACTAAACAAGAATTTTATGATATAATATTTTTTCTACTATGCTTACTAAAACAATTAAACATAAAAATAATTTTTAAATATTGTTAAATTCAAAAATACGTCTTTTTAATTGTACTCTTTAAATGTCTTTCTTATTAGTTTGTGCAATTATTTTTCGAATTTCAACACTTGTTTACAATTTTATTCTATAACTTTGAGGGGCCGCTGTGGCCCGGTGGTAAGATTTCGGAGCCGGAGGGCTTCAGGTTCGAGACTCGATTCCACCTAAGAACCATCGTGTGAGGGGTCTCTTGCAAGCTAAATCTGTCATGCCAAATGTCCTCCGGCTGATGCGGAGAGGGGGCGCCTAGTTCAGATGCCATTCTCGTCATATGACCATGGTTCAAAATTACGAGGTCCGTCCCAAAATATCCCTTGTGTTGCTTTAAAACTGGCCGTTAATATAACTAAACTAAACCCATAATTTTTGGCAATATATCTTACTGCTTCAATGAAGTTAAAATTGATTTCAAAACAATGCAAACTATTTGATCATCTGGTTTTTGAAAAAAAAAATACTTTGTTTGTCATTTACATGAGCAATGGAGAAGATAAGATTTTATGCTTTATCCGTACGGTTAAGTTCTTCAAGGCAACACAACTTAGTAGAATTTTTTTTTTTTTTTGTATCAGACAAACTCACGAACATTGTAGTCCTGGCATATTAAAGATTACACGATTTTAGTGTTTATTACATTTTAATTTTTTGGAGAAATTCCATTCTGACCAATCTGAATACCAATTACCGCTTAGAAGATTTAATTGAAATACAGCACACGTAAAACTTCCGATTTCAAAATCTTCTAATTTAAAATAATTTAAAGGCACAAAGAATTTTTTTAAGTGAATTGCCTCCTCTTGAAAAATATGAAAAAAGCATGGAACAAAAGGAAAATGAGAACTGTAACTGCAAAGGTATTGCTTAATTTTTCTCTAATCATATTCTAGCTAAAATTGAACTGAATTTTTCAAAATAACGCTTGGAAATTCTTATCTCGATCTTAAGTCATTGCACGAATAAGCAATGATATGAATCATTAGAAGAAATATAGAGTTACAGATAGGGAGAAAAAATTAAGTAAAAATTGAGGAGGTTGGTAGCTTGTTTCTATTATATTTTATTTCAAAAAAGACTACAATTATTTGTGTTTTGCAAATATTTTTATATTTAGATTTCAGCATTCCATTTCTTTCTAAAATATTCTTTTTCTATCCAAATTTCTTTAATTGGGGGAAGTTACAGAAACAAATGAATAAGAATTATTTTTATATACATTTATAATTTTCATGTTCTTTTCTTTCTATATTCTAAACTCATATTGTAACAATTTACTTTACAGATTCATGTTATGATCATTAAAAAGTTAAGACACTAAACAAATTTTAAAACACAGCTTAATATTTTATTCTATTTGAAAAGTGTTATTATATGAAAATAAATTTATAAATTCAAAATAACATTAACTGTTAAAAATAAATCAATAATTTGTTTGGCAGATGGCTTAATTTAAGCTGAATACTCGTTGATTCACTGTATTCAGATAAAATCGTTGTTGTGATTTTTTTATTATTTTTAATATATTAAGTAGAATGCAAACGCAGCCTAAAAGACTACTACATCCCTCTGCTAATATTTTGGGAAATTCTGAATGAGCAAAACTCCACGACATTGTAGCTGAGTTCTCCAAGACATCTCATGGCCATCAACGTTCACAGTACAACCTCTCTCGTAGGAGGGACATCATGTTATTGGTAGTATGTTTCCAACACCTCACCATTCCTATACTCAACTACCACCATGACAAAAGATTTGCATTTCCATTTTTGAAGTGTCCCCAGAAGATAAAAAAAGTTATACTTAATTTGGATGGAAAGTTATAATTAAAAAAAATCTTTCAAGCAGCTTTATTTCCTTCTCAGATTTGGATACATATAAACATAATTTGGTTCTTTTAATGAAATATTAAATCATGAAATTATTATTTCTGTAGAATAATCACATTTCCCTTTCTCTAATTGGGAAGAATAAGAATTCATGAATTCAATACATACATTCATAATAGAGGAATTGAAATTTTACAGATATTTTTCTTTGTATAATTGTTCAAACCATACCAAGATATGTAACACAATTTGAAGTTTTAACAGAGATTGGATGTCTTGTGAGATGAAAAAATATGATTAGTTATCTTGCTTCTACAAACCAAACTCTGCATCTTAGTTATTTAACATGATTTAGTTATGATTATGGGTAGATGTATTGGATTAAATGCATAATAGAATGTATTACAAATGTGAGTTCAAAAAAAACTTTTTTTTTACAAACGCTTTGAATATTTTGGAATTAGTCTTGAAGTTTTTAGTGAAACGGCAAATTATCCATATATTGGAATAATCAAGTGTTTCAGGCCCTCTAATTATTATATAATCTAAGGAGAGATGCATTCAACAGATATTTTCTTGCATATATGTGTTTTTACATCATATAAAAATTCAAACGATATTATTTCATGCATCATAACCTTAAATTTAAGCAAAATGTCGATTTTTTTTCCTAGATGAAAATTATATTTAATCATCAAGTTTCTGGCAAGCAAAAATTTGCATCTCAATTAGTTAACATAATTTAGTTGAGAATATAAATATATCAAAGAGATATAAATAATATACATTAGAAAAACTATTAGTTTGAAAAAAATGCAATTCAGTTTTATTGGGAAAGCATTTGGATGTTTTGTAGTTATTTCTAAATAGCTATTAAACGATCCTAATGCTTAAAGAGCGGTTTCCGTGCAATTTAGTACTTAATTATAGTCATTTACAATGAAACTAGGTACATATTATTTCGAATATGAAATAAAGATTTATTCTAAATAATCCTCATTAAAAATTACATCAGTGTCCAATTGGTCACGCAATAAACTGGATTCAACAATCAAAAATCTCCAGGAGTTTAAAAATAGTAAGGTCATTAAGCAAATTTTTTAGCAATCTTCCCTGTATCTAAACGAGTAAAAATCAGAAAAAGCAAAAGGAAGTCAAAACGAAGGACAACAGATCGATGCAATGCGTTTCTTAAGTTTTCATGACTAAGTTTAAAACATTAGGCAGTTGATTATCATGTTGGAAAAAACTGCCATGACTTTCAATGTTTAATATTCGTTCATGTAATAATGTTTTATCCAAAAAATATGATTATGATATACGTAAGAATTGTGAAATGCAATACTTTCAATTTACAATCCAATTTTTTGTGATTTATCAATTTGTAAATTACATTTAATGAAATCTAATTCGATTCACTTAAATCTTTTCTGCTCTGCTCAAAAAATAATTCGATTAGACGGAATTAAAGTTGTTGGAATGCAATTGGATTCCAAAAAATATTATATTTTTCAATTGCATTTTTGTTCATAAGGAAATAAAAAAAAGTTTTCCAAAAAACAATAATAGATTAAAAGATATAAATTTTTAGATTTTTTTTTTTACATTTTCAATCTATGATTTGATAATTTTGAGATGTGATCACACATACTTAAATATGTCTTTAATCTCCTGAAATCACTATTTTTTGTTTAAATAAGTGTTTGAAAATTGCATTTGATAACACATAGTGTAATCGAACTGAAACCACAAGGAAAAAACTACTAGTTTGGACACATTTTTCCTCACAAAAAAAGAAAAAGGCTGATCAACCTAGCAAAAATGGAATGCTTAGTATAAGATGTGCTAATTTTCATTCATGTAAAATGTTTCTCAGATTCTTTTAAATTTTCTTTGTTTCTATATTTCCTAATGAAGGCAAAAATATAAAAACTAATAGCTCCATATATTTTACTGAAATATGTTATTTCAAATTTGTTTTATCAATTTTGTTTTGAAAAAAAGAATAGAATGTTGCAATTAAAATATAAACGTGGAATATGCATTCAAGCTCATGTTTAAAACATTAATTTAGCAATTTCTTTTGTATTTTTGTATTTTTTTAGTTACGTAACATTTATAATACACATTTTAAATGGCTCTTCAATAATTGTCCAGCATTAAAATTTAGGAGTTTATAAATATATATGTAATAATTATGTCAAATATCATAACATTCTTATTTTACTTACCAATACGTAGACAGCAAAGGGCATAACAACCGCAGCTACTAAAAGATCAGCAAAAGCTAGGCTCACAATAAAATAGTTCGTTACAGTCTGCAAGTTCTTCTCTTTATAGACGCTCAAAATAACCAAAATGTTTCCCGCAACAGCCACCAGAGGGAGCGGTATAAGCAATAATGCCCAGAACACTTTCTCCGTTGCTTCCGTTTCAGTGGAAGTCGACACGTCCATGCATGATCCATTGGTCGTTCCATTGCAAGATGCATTCAGCACATTAAAGTTATTTGTAAAGTTCATAAAGTCAGTCAGGAATGCGAAGTTGATAGCATCCATTTGAGTCATTTTGTAATCAAAAGTTGAAATTCAAGTAGTCATTTTTAGAGCTTTTTTTTTGTTGTTCTTCTAACGAGTGTGAAAGTTAATCTTCGTTTCTTTTATTTTGATCTGAAATTTAAAAAAAAAGTAAGAAAAATATTCAAGAATTTTTGTAAATGTAAATCTACATTTACGCTGTTTTAATTAATCACAATTTTATAAGAATAAATAATCAAAAACATATTGCATTAAAATTGCTTAAACTGCATTTATTCATTAATATGTTATATTTAAACCTTGTATAATAAATGTCTTTTGGAAGGATGAAAAAATACAATATGATTAGGAAAATATCTCAAACATTGCATTATGATTTTAAAAGTTTCTATTTAAGCAATAAAATTATTTTTTAAATATTTGACTTATGAAAGATATATTTTAATTAAGTTATATGCTATAAAAGATGTCTTAATTTCTGCTAAAGTTTTATGGAATAATGTGAGAATACGGAAAAACAATATTATTATTTTGGTAATATATTGGATACCTCACAGTTGCATCGTAAATTTTTTAAAGATAAAGACAAACAAACTAGAAACACAAATGGTTTTATATATTTTACCTGATATTATTAGAAAGTTATATTTCTGATAATATTTTAGAAAGACTTATATATTTGTTAGCTGATTTCATAATGAAGAGCAAATGATTATGAAAACGATAGGTATAAAAGAAATATACAAAATGGGGGAACATTTTGATGCATTAAACGGTACAAATAGTGTAACAATCGATTATTAGAATTATGTTGCATGTCGATAAGTTTGCAATAATAATTTCAAAACAAATACAAAACATTGATTAGAAAAATGTTCTGCTGGAATATTTAACTTTCCCATTTGACGTTAACTTAAATTACACAGATGGAGAAAGCTAAAATCCATCTTTCTGGAGCAGTCAGTTTAGATTACCAACCCGCCTCTAGTTTTAGTCTGTGGTATTTTAAACATAATGACACTTGAATTATTAAACTAGTTATCATAATTGTAAAATACAACAATAATAATACGTTTTTAT
Source organism: Argiope trifasciata (assembly GCA_026543055.1). Lineage (NCBI taxonomy): Eukaryota > Metazoa > Arthropoda > Arachnida > Araneae > Araneidae > Argiope > Argiope trifasciata. The sequence goes on along the minus strand of JAPMOQ010006524.1, from coordinate 312,104 downwards.
TCAAAATCAGCTGATGAATGTATAAGCTTAATGATGAATATCTGACGTAATATTTAGTGTATACAGTTTTTAGAATATTCAGTATTATTTTCATCTATATATTAACTAAAGAATATTAAAATAATAATGTTTCTGTAATCATTAATATTACAAATATACAAGTGTTATGTTCATTTCATAAAATATAATTCATATTTACTATGTTGTACAATGATAATATGTAATTATTTATTATACAAATCTACGAGGATTTTGTATTTTTTATAAAAAGTCATTCATTTGTGCAAAAATTCATAATCCAGATGGATATAAAACTATAACAAAGCAAAAAGGATAGTAGATAGAGTTGGCTCATCATAGAGTGATGTACTTAAAAACTAAAGGATAGAACAAATTTTAGTTCTGTTACGGGGGAGGAACAAAAAAAAAGAATGAAGTTTTATTTGATCCAATATCGCTTATTTCCAATTCCATAACTGAAGTCATTACCACGGTTTTTGTCTTTATCTATATCTCCGTTCTTGGTAGTTTGAAAAATAAAATGGGAAATCGAATTTTCCAGTACAGCAAGGCAGAACAAATGTTCCTTTTTTTATTTCTAATATCAACTAACTCCCTAATACTGCCCATTACTGTACTAAGCGCTCCATTTTTGTAACTGATGATGATGATGTCTCTGCCTCCTAGAACTTAGTCAGTATCTTACGAAAATGATAGTAACACTAATTCTGCAGACAAATGCATTGAACACATTAAGATGAGGCATACGAAGGGAAGGAAATCCTGATTTATTTTCATTGTGACATATATTAAGGAAAAGTCCTCACACTGAAGCTTATACAGAATAAGATCTCATTTGAGCTAATATATGCCATTTGATAAAACGTAGCTAAAATTCTACGACATTCCTCAATTTCCTTCGTTAAAATATGAAACGGTTTCGGCAAAATTAAATCCGTGAAATTCTCTACTTCTAATTTTACTAAAATCGAAAGAATATGCCAATCAGTATTTTGGAATAAAAAATTAACATTATATTTTTACATAATAGAACTTTGAACAATAAAGTTTTCAATTGTTCATAAATAAAACGATTAATAAATTTTTGCCTCATTTATTAATCAAATTACTTATTTTTAGACACTTAACTAAAAGAAAATCTATATTCATACATACATGCACATACTCATACGTACACACCCACCAACCCACACACACACACACACACATATATATATAAATATATATATATATATATGTGTGTGTGTGTGTTTGTGTGTGTAATTCATTCCATATAAAACGTTTGCCCTTTAAATTCTAGGAATTTAATATTTAAAAGGAAAAAACAGCAATTTAATGAACAAGCATTTATGAATGAGCTTGGATGAAACATATTTACAGTTTTGTTTTGTATATATATATATATATATATAGGTATACAAGGAAAATACATACATCTTTTTGAAGAATTTGCTAGAATATCAATTTTCTATCCCTTCTTTCAGAGCGTGGACCCTCTCACGAAAGCCACCTTTTTTACAAAGTTTCATTTGAATTAATTGAATAACGAAAAGTAGAATATTTTAGAATGAAGTCACTATGGACAAAATTAAGATAAAACTTTGAAAATAAAATGAAATCAGAGTTTAAAATATCATTAAACACACACACACAGTGTGTGTATATTAAACAGTACAGTAAGGTGTAAAACATTTCGTTTAGTATTTTTTATTTTATCGAACGGGTAAAAAATGGCCTTGCAACTAATCATAGGTAATACTTCAAGCTATTATCATCTGATTCTTACATAAAATATTCTTGGAAATCTTGAGATGATTTTTGATAAAACCTTTCTAGATTTTCACTCATCCTGGTGATACAGCTTCCGAGATCAAAACAAGAGATCTATTACAGATCTTCTTGGACAGTAAATATCAGCATTTATCTTAACTGTTTACTAGCATTAAATCTCAGTTTTAAATAAATGTTTCTTTCATATTCCTCACGAAGCCCTTTGACGAAATAAAATATGTTCCAAATCAAATGAAACAATTGTTTCGCATCCAATGTTCTATATATTAAAGAGATTTTTTGTTTGATATGCATAATGCAGTCTTTTATATGCACTGGATTTTCGTCCTCTTATTCCAACATATTTTTGCCAACCCCTGTTGTTGAATTTTGTCCTGTTTATTTCTAGAAGTTGGGAGGTATACTGAGGTAAAAGATAAGAAATTTTTCACTCGTGTGCAGAGAAAAATAGATAAATTGATAAAAATTAATTCAATTTATATATATTTTATTATAATAAAAAAGAGGAAATATTAATTGTGAGTAATAATAATTTTTTGTTAATAAAATGTTATCCTTAATCACCTTGGTGTTAAGGTTAATTGAGTTGTACATTTTTTTAATACGGATATATCATAAAAGTAAGTCAAATAACAACTTTTTTTGGAAAAGAAATATTTTTAAACAATTCTAACACCATTAATAGATTTCGATAACTACATCCACCTTATTTCATTTCCTGTGAATTGGAGGACATACGTTTGTTGAAAGAATTATTACAAACCACAATCTCCAAGGAAATAAAAGCACCAAGAAAAATAAAACGGATTTCATTCTTTAATGCACCTTAAACTGATTACGGTTCCGCTCCACTTTTATATTAGAAGTCGAAAAAAAAAAAAAAACTTTTGTAACTTTTCCGATGGATTTACTTTTGCAACAAAAGTTTAGTGTAGTGGCGGAAAGCTATTGTTCGATTGTTAATTTTAATTTGATATATATTTTTGATTAATATAAAATAATTATTCACAGAATTATGAAATCCATGCTTGATTATGTAATTTATTTTCATTGGTATTTTATTATTATTATAATGTACGTAGTAACAAAATATTAGACAGTGTATAAGAAAAAAAATATATTGTAACTAGATTCGACAAACATAGTGAATGTATTTAAAAATTTCTACAGTCTTTGATTGTATTTATTAAAAAATATTCATATTTGATATCATTTTTAATTTATGATATTTTAAAATACATAAAGACAATACCGTCTGCTTTATATGCAGTTCATGTAGCATAATCCACAAAATATGGACTTAATTTTGAAAATCTTTATATTATAATTAATTGGAAGGGAATTCGCAAATAAAGATCAATCCTATACAATTTAATAAAAGAAGAAAAGATAAGAGAAAAGATATTCAAAAAGTTTTTGAAAATCACTTGCATAGTAATGAAGAACAAAAGCTTACAAGATATTCAAATAGCTTCTAATTATTGACATTTCTCAAAAACTTATTTAAACAGCTCTCGTTTTAATTTTAATAAAATTTAATCATCCTTTTTAGCTTAATTTTAAATTCTCAGTATTGTTATAAAAATTCAAAGCGAACCTGAAAGAACATGAAAATGAATGTATGCTTTTACAGTGATATTTCTTGGAAAATTGATAGTAGTTACCGCTAATCCAATTAAGCAACTCAAACACAAATTTAGCATAATAGATAATTTTTTTTCTTTATTACATCAGGCTTATAATCGATCGGACTACTCTCAGAGCCTCGCTTTGAGTCAAAAGTTATCTCATTAGTAACTGTTTCACGCAAAATAGAAAACTTGAAAGAAAAAATAGAATGAAATCCGTCACAATATCCGTCTTTAAGCCTTAATTATCAGGGATGGGTTCCCGAGGAGTTTCAATGCCCCATGCATCAGTTTTAGCTGTCGAGTTGAAGCACGTAAAAAATCTAATTATGTTCTACAAAAGAGAATGGAATATTTTGCTAAGTGACACAAAATGTAACTAAGTTGGGTTAATACCCAAGATAGGAAGCTTTTTTAATGAAAAAAAAAGAAATTCATTCCTTTCTGTTTAGTATTTCATTCATGAAAAATGATTTGGATTATCAAGAAATTTTATAATAGTATTAATTTCTAGAAGAACTGATAACTGAATTTAGAATTCTTAGCTGGTGTTAATTAAAATTCTAATATGTTTATTTTAATCTCCTGTAACATTATTCATAAAGGATACCAGCTAATACAAATAATGGTTATTTTTATGTTTTTGTCATTTAATAATGACAATTTTTTATTTATAATATTTTGTTTAGTATTTCTGTTACAGAAAATGTAATACAGAAAACTTAAATATATATACATATATATTTATTATTTTAAATATAAAAAATATTTTTAAACATATTAATTATTTTTATATATATAAATTATTTTTATACTTATTAATTATTTTTATATATAAAAATTATCTTTATATATATTAATTATTTTATCATTAGTAATAATTATCATCAAAAAATTCAATATATAGTAAAAAACAAACAAAAAAAAAACATCCATATCTTAATTTAAATTTTAGTTTTTCTTATGATATTTTTAATTGAACAAAGCTTTTACATTGAAATTTATAAAATATTCTTAACCCTTAAAAGCAGATGTGCAGTCTGTGAAACCACTAGCGATGAACTTTCGGTCATCCCTATTCTATTTTTAGCTCAATAGAATAGATTGTCCCAGTAAATTCCTGTTTACACATGCAGTTTTATATATATTTTCTTTTTTTAATCAATTTTTTTAAAAACATTTTAATCATATTTTCTAATATTACATTTGAGAATGCAGGAAAATAGTTTAGTTAATTACCATTATGAAAGAGCAAGAATTATTACATTTCTAAAAGAATGCACAAATTTTAATATATAAAAATAAGTATTTGTATGTGCAATAGAATAATAAATATAGAATAAATACTATTTATGCTTCTTCTTTATATATCATTCAATTTCAATTATTGTATTCCCTTTCAATAAGAAAATAAATATTCTTTCTATCATTCTTAATTAAACAAGATACTATTTCAAATTCCAACCGATGTTTCCAAGATTATTTCTTCTGCTGCAGCAATGCATCTTGTACCAACTAATATTTTACAATATCCAAAGTAAAGTAATTAAAACACGGAATATTGCACAATTGGCAAGGAATTATGTGTGATACTGAATACTATACTAAATATTATATAATACACACTGTAATGTATGCGGGACACAAAATATTGTGTAACATTAATCAATACTGCTTAATAATATTAAATAATATAATTAGTACAATAAGGGTAAAAAAGTTTTGCTATGTATTTTGCTAACTTGCGTTTTGATTCTTTGAAATTGATTGGAAGTTGATTCATCTCATTTGATAGGGAAACCAGTACCGAATCATCGATTTAACGATAAACTAATTCTTGGATTCTTATCTTTAAAAAAATGACTCATCTATATTTATAGAAGAATATTAAATCCGAATTATTCAATTAGTGTTTTTCAAACTTAATTAGTAAATATAAAGAAAAAAGCCATGATTAAGATTTCAGTGACGAATTAAAGATAATTAATTAGATATTATATCTTTACAGGAATAACTAGCCCCAAGAAATTTCCAAATGTTATAACTCTTTTTTAACAAGAAGCAAGATTTCCGCTTTAATGCAAGGATTTTAAAACATTTTTATAGTTATTTCTATAACTTTGCTCAGCCATTTTTATAGAAAAAATATTATAGTATAAATAGTTACAAATTATAAAAAGGAAATCATTTATTTTCTTTTACTTTGTTATTGAACATTTAGATACATTTGGTACAAAAGTTTTGCTAATTCATTTCATTAGTTTTTTTTTAAAGTTTTTAGCAATACGCAAATATATTTAATAAAGAAATATACCATAGCATCTTTGTAAAATGTATCGAGCACTTTTAAATTCCTGAATACATTTTTTAAAAATAATAATAACGAAAATAAAAATGTAAAAAGTGTTAAAGTGATAATGTAAGTGTTTTTATTTTCTCTTTTGCATAACTTTGTCTTTACTTTACGTTTCGAAGTAAACGGTATTAAGTTTCATAAGGTTGTAATACTTTGTTTATTCCAGAAACAATATTACATTTTATTTACTCATATTTCATTATCTAATTCCCATACTGTATTTGTTAGATATTTATTTCCATTACATTTGTAAATAAATGAATATGATGAGACAATATAATAATATAATTTTAAGTAATAATTCTTAATAAAAACTGATTTTATGAGAATAATCTTTGAGAGAGTACTATATTTTCATTGATCAACAACTGATTTATCATTCAGTCTGAAAGATAATAAATTAATATACGTAGATAAATTTGTAATTAGTAATCTCAGTAGTAAAAATAAAGGCGAATTGTAAAAAACTACGCAAGATTCTTGTTTTAATGAAATTGATTGATCGCTATATTCTGATAGATAGAAATGAATCCAATGCAATAATAGATCCAATGCTGCATGAATGTGCGCATTCTTTTCTGGATATTTGGATTTCAGAAATTTTAATAAATATTACCAACCATGATGAGATATCAGAAGAAACATAATATTTATTCTGTGAAATTCTAACATGCATATTTAAAAGTTACTTTTTCAATAATTATAATAATTATTTTCTGATGTAAAACGCATCAAATATATCAAATGATTACTTCAATATGTTCATGAAATCTTACTAAGTTCTTAATTAGAAGAACTAAAATCAGTATCTTCTTTAAAAAAATGCTTGGTTAAAATTATTTGATTCCTATAATTGGATAGGTTCCAAAATGTTACTATCTATAAAAATTCGAAAAGAAAAATTACTCAGTTAATTTCCTTTCTTACAGTTGCTACATTGCTGAAAGGTTTCAGTGAAGAAGATTGAAAAATTGGATTTTCATTTATCGGTAGTTTAATAATACTGCTTGAAAGAAGAACAGACACATCAGGGTTTTGCTTTAGAAATGTGTTAAAAATACGTTCAAGTATTTTTTTTTCTTTATTGTTAAATAACTTTAGCATTAGTTATACATATCGAATTTTATTAATTGGAAAATAATCATAAAATATGTTATTGGTTTTTCATGAAATATTCTTATAAATATTCTAATGGTAATATTATGAAATATTCTTATGGAATCATGTTCATGCATGGAATTTTAAAAACTATATGAAACATTGAATTACGTATTTTAGAATTCACATTTATTTTGAAATAATAATTGGATAAAATGTAAGAATAAGAGACTTCTGTTACAGTTTATATTTTTAAAAAAATAAAGTAACAATTTGACTTAAATAAGAATGTTATTTAAAATTTCACGAAAAAAAAATTGTTTTAATTATGTTGTGTATATAAAATTAAGAAAGTCAGAAGAAGACAAAATTATGTGAAAACAATATTTAAAAATATTTATTTGGATATATATTTATTTGTTTATTTTATATAAATGTGCATAAATAGAGATATTTTATATAAAATATATAAAAAGACATAGATACATTTTATAAAATATCGCTATATAGCAAATATGAGGTGTCATAAAAATGATTAAACATAAGATGACATAAGCACATTTCAAAATCATACTGTTAAAATACCAAATAGAAAATAAAATTACAAATATAAAATTCAAACAAAATTACTCAACTCACCTTATTTAATAACTCAAGCAAATTATAAAACTGGGCTCCAAACAGTGTGCTACTATTTAAGAAATTAAATTTTCTGTTATATATTTTTTTTCATAGATTTCAGATATAATATTAATATAGCTCAAAATTTTCACATCTTCAAATACGAGCAGGTATCGAAATCTTTCCGGAAGAATAAGAAGATACTTCGAAAAATGAATCAAAATTTCAACATTTTAAAATTTTAACGAACACACTGTTAAGGACTCGAGATACAAAGGAATGAAAATACTTTGGTAAGAATATGATTATACTTCTTATCGCGAATCTCTCGTTTGACTTATATGAAATGTTTCTTTTTTTAAACATATATATATATATATAATAAGTATTTCAAAAATTTAAAGAATGCCTTTTGCATTCCGTAACTTACATAAGAAAGACTGATTAGTACTTTATGTAAAACTAAAAATTATAAATGAAAAAATGAATGAAATTACCAAATATCGCTAGGGAATGAAGCAACTCATATTCTTTTGTTTTATGTTTTTTTAAATAAATTTCGGAATCAAAATATTTCTTATTTAATCTTATCGAAGACAATCACAAAATTAATGTAAAACATTTCTGAAGAAATATGTATGATATATGAAACTTCACCAACCTATAACGCAGCAGAGCAAGATGAAAATGATTTTTCTCTTTGAAAATATAACACTTTTTATAATAATATACACAATTATAACACAAATATAATATTCTTTCAATTACTTTGAAAATATATCACCAATTTTATGAGAATGGGAAAAAACACTTATAAGTACAGTATCATAATGAAGAAAAAATTAAATTCAGATAAATATTTTTAAATAGTTTGAAAATAAAGTGATAACGTATTTTATGAAAAATACAAACTGCCTTAAAAATACTCATAGCTAAATTCTGTATAATTTGTTTTCCTTTTTCCAAAAATAAAACTCGCTCCTTTTCTATCACACAGAGGTTTTCCATAAATGATATTATATTTTGAATAACATAATTTAAAACCAAATATATAGGTATATTTATTTTTTATTTTATAACCTCTTAAATATTTTCTTACATTTACTTTATTATTTGTCCAGTTTGGTTACGGTTTAAGAATTATAAATGTCTAAAAAGAAATTACTTGCAGAAATGTTTTCTTTTATTTAAAATTACTACTGGTTTTCTTATTGTGGAAATCACATAATATTATCTTTTCAATATCTAGAAGCAATCGGAAATTGTTTAATACTTAATCTTTCTTTGTATGAATTAACATGACCTTTCAATTTTGACATACAATTCATTTTGTTCCTCACTGACTGTATCTGAAAATTCTTAGCATTAATTCAAATACGAATGGGAAAGAGAAATATCCCAAACCAATATCATTAAATATGGCAATGTATCTTTTCATATACATTTTAATCTTTTAGTCTTTGGCTTTCAAAAATAATTTTTCTTAGCATAAAATATTTTCAATCTTTTATCGCATTTAGTTCCATTTTGATTTCAATATTTTCATCCTCCATCGTTTTCTTGTCTGGTTCTACGAATAACTATCCAATTAAGCTTTACTTTGTGTAAAGCAAGAACTATTGACAGATATATTTGAAAATTTCTCTTCACTTATACAATTCTTTTGTATTTAATTTTTTATAGTGTAAAATTATATGAAGTACATAAATAACCTTTTAAAATTATCAGCTGTGCGTTGTGAGGACCAAGGTTTTGTCATAAAATCTTAATTTTATAATAAATTATATAAAACACCTTTTATTCGAAATTATAACAAAACAAACAACAGACACAGCAAACAGAAAAGAAATAACCATATGAATTAAATTAGCTTTTGGAACCATTTATTTCACTCGCATTATAAAAGCACATCCTGTGTTTATTTAAAAGGAAAATGATTTACTTAGAGTGGCAAAGGAATGATAGACATTAGAAAAATAGAAGTTATAGACATTCAACAAAAATTAGTTAATTTTATTCCGAAATTAATCAAAATTTTAATTATTAGACATTTAATTCAGTTTTTTGAAATAATTAAATTATATAACATGCTGTGTTTGTAAACAAATCTTTGTTTATTCTCTCTAGGATAGATTTTATATAAAGCAGATTATTATTCAAAATACGTAAATGCATTTTATAGATTCATATAAATAACAATGGGTAATTATCGAAAAAGTGATAAAATTACGAGAAGAGATTAAATTTCACTGGATGGTTTTCATTATCCAAGAAAAATAATATATGCCAATTGTTCTTAAGACATTTTTTTCTCTTTACAATTTAGATTTTGGCACTGGTTAAAATAAATACAATTAGCTTGCAATTGGAACCTGTTGTATCTTGCCATTTGGGCATCACACTGGTAAGTAGATGAATGTAATTTTAAATTTAAGAAACTGAATTAGGGTCTTAAATTTTATTTTAGAAATAAAGAGAAAATATATATCATTTCAATAAACATGAGTTTCATTCCATTCAAATTAAACACGAGTCATTAAATAAATGGCCAATTTATTACACCATATTTTAAATTTCATCATAATCTGTTTTCTTTAATACTGATTTAGACTGTGAGGAATTACTTTCTTTCCGTTGCTTCTTAAGTTATATAACTAGTTAACTAGGCTTATACAACTTCCTACCTAAGTTCTAAGCAATATGAATCGGTAAAAAGACAACAACATTAATCAAATATAAATGGCTGTATATTAAATCCATAGGTCAAATTATATGTCCTTTTAAGCAAGTCACAATACTATTCATGCTTTTACTTTATTTTGTCTGCCATACTTATTCACAACAGCTAATATTTAGTAGTCAGGACCTAATCAAACAAAAGCATTTCGCTTTTGTTGATTTTGCGCTCCACTGAAAGGTATATAATTGTAGCATTTATTATTGCGTGATAAGATTCTGAGTGGTGCTCTAAACGAAAACAAATTATCCTTATCACGATTACTGTACTGGAATGGGAGTCTGTGATCTTCCAGTGGGAAACCTATCAACATAAATGCTACTAAAAGACAAAACCGTTACAATCAGCGGGTGATTGCTTAAATGAGACTGATCAATAAATAAAGGGAAAAATAAATAATTCGTGATAAATGGCATTCAATTAAATGAACTCAACGGCATATTCAGGATTGTTTAAAGCTAAAGAGAAAAAAGGGTAATTAGTAGTTTGGTGACAGTTAATGAAAGAAACTTTCAGATATGGTATGGTAATATTGGTTTTGTTTTAAGATGATGCCTATTGTTTTTCAATTCGGACTATTAAAATTTTTATTTTTATCAATTTAATTTTTTTCACCTCGTATATTCTGTTAATAAATGAATTGTTCTGTTTAAATCACCCTAAAAAATATAATGCGAATAATTTTATTTTAGTGAGACATTTACAAATAAATCATCAATGTTTTTTTGTTTATGTAGTTTCAAGACTAATCCATACTAAATATGTTACCCATTTCCTTTCGTATAAAAACTGTACTGTGGGCAAAATATTTCACTATTGTAAAGAAACTCCAGCATTTTAAAACTCATTGAAACCAAACTTGACAGCAAACTATAATTTTAGTGTCATGATATCATGCCGAATCTCATTTACTTATTTACCTAGTTATTACTACAAATGGACAGAGAATTGACATACTTAATTAAAATCCTATACATATTTGTTCTTTATTTGTTAAATCCATGGACCATATTTTATGCATTTAGCATTTTAATTCAAATAATTACTTTCACCATGATATGGCAGCTGGATAAACAAACTTCTTTCTTTAAATTGCCTTTTGCTCAGGATTTGAAAAAAAAAGACTTACACATTCGATGTAATGACAACATAACGGATATCGTTCAGTTATCTACAAAAACAGTAATTTTTTATTATGTGTTCAGATAAAAATATGTAGTTCGAAAACTTGTCAGACATCAAGGAGTCCTAGAAAATAAGATTATTCAAAATATTGAGTTTTTATTTTTAAATTCCTATCTGGTTCAGAATAGTAAGCTTCATTCTACGCTATTACGTTATTTATTCCAAAATCTTCATTTTGACCATGTATTAAAAATTAAAAAAAAAATTATTTCTATTTATAATCATGAAGCAAAGAAAAAGTTATCTGATCCATTCATGTCTGGAAAATGTTTCTGTCCTAAAAAAATATTTTTAGATATACATTTGTTTGCCTTTCAACAGATTATTGAATACTTTGCTTTAAACATTGCACAGAAGCGAAAAGCAGTTTTACAGTTAAACTGAATGTTTCAACAAAGTTTTGAATAAAATACGTGTACAAGAAATTGGCCTTTTATTATTGAAATCCTGTGTGTTTGTGTTCAATTAGATGATGCTTGCGGTATTGAAATGATGTGGTTTTTTAAATGTTGCTGTAATGGGTATCACGAGATATATATGTATCATTTTTTTGCTTTGAAACATAAAATCTTGCGGAGTTTAATTTTAAGGTTATAAATTTTAAATTATATTAATCTGATGCTCACTGAGAATCTGAGCCCCACAGCTAATGGTTAATTCCTTCATTTACTCGTGGAACATGATGGTTTGCCAGCGTCCTGACCTAATTACAGAACATCTTCAAGTGGGTGTCACGAGTTTAAATACTGTTCAGACATGGTTGTTCTGTCTGTATTCATTTCTGAATAGTTCGAAAAAAATCCTTAAAAAAGGGTTGAAAAGCGAGTGTGAGATTGTCGTTTTCATATGAGCTAAAATTCAGACGTCTACTCTCGGATGCTCAGAAGCTACAGCACAAACTCGGCCTAAATCACTCTGCAGGTTTGTCTATGGGAATAGGCATAAATAACAATAATATGATTGTTCAGAAATATATGAAAATAAATTTAATTAACTGAACTCCAAATACCTTTAATTTCCTTTAATTTCAAAGATAAAAGAAATGTCTTATTTCATAAAAATAACAATTACAGCCGATTATTTATAAAGGAATAACGTAAAATAAGAACTATCAACCGAATATATGGTTGGATATCGTTTGAGAGTTCTCAGAAAAACACTTTGCTACTCAAGATTAACTGGCAACTCTGAAGCATTCAAAAGAGGTTCCATATAAATTCAATGATTCATATATAACGAAATCTGCGGATTTTCGCAATGATATTCATTGAGTCGCAGTTCCGATGAAAAGGCATTTGAGGCTTTTAATTAGTGGTAGAGTCAATTTCATGACCTTAAAATAAGGAAACGTTTCTGCTCCTATCGAACATTCATGTAGCAACAATTGAAATGTTCAAATTCGAAATAATTAAGAGTTTTCAATAATCTATACATTTCGAATATATTTAACCCTATTAAAAATTTAAGTGTTTAAGTTATAAGTTGTTTGAAAAACAAGAAATATTGACATGGACGGAATTTTTTAGGTTTCTTTAATTGTTGACGTGAGGTTTCTTTAATTTAAAAAAAA
>JAPMOQ010006524.1:267500-287924 GCA_026543055.1 Argiope trifasciata | reverse complement strand
AATAAAAATAAATAATGGCATTTAAAAATTAATATAACTTTTATATTCCAGTTTTAATTTATAAAAATTGCTGCAAATTTACTGTACAAGTTCATATTATAAATACTTATTTTTGAGTGTTGCAATCAAATGTATCAACTTCATATTTTCACTTCTAAAGCAAAAAATTTGAAATAAAATCACTTTCTTATAAGGATTAATGTCAGTGTAATTGGCTAATAGTTTACCTAAATGTAAAAAAGTTTTTTTTTTTTTTTTTTTTAATTTTGAGATGTAGGAATACATTTTAGTAAGTTGATGTATGTGATATTCGATCTATTATCCTGCATTAGATTTTGACATGGTAAATTTTTAGAGATCTGATAAATAAAAAAAATCGCTCCACTTTTGATCTAATTGAAACTCTATGAAATTATTAAGATAACTGCTTCAAATATTGCATATAGTAGGAACATGCATCAATATATTTTTAAATAATTTTAATTTCACTGTTCTAAACACATCATGCCTTATAAATGTAATGTTTACCTTTCCAAAACAAAACAATTAACATTTCAAAATAACTAAATACACTAATTTCTCTGATTATGTTAATATATGTCACTTCCCATGCTTGCAAATGTGTAGGACAACTGAAGGAATTCTTATTTTCTTTTAAAAAAGGCTGAAATATCTATAAAAAAGTATTAGATGCACAGTTGTAAGATATTAATGCTGTTAAAATGTTTTATAGTCTTCAAAAGTTAAGATTTTTTTAATACCTTTATAAATAGGCAATATATGTATATTATGCACAAATGTGCATGATGTTTTTCAATGAGCATGCTCATTTTGAAACTGCTACAGTCTTCTGACAAAACAGAGATTTTATGAAAAATATATTAATAATTTTATTAAACTTGCTTTATAAATTAAGTACAATTAAAATCAATCAATGATTAAAAACGAAAATAATTAACCGAGTATTTTAATACATCTATACTTATAATAGAGCTCAATGTGTGTGTTGGTGCTCTACAGACCAGACCATTGGACCTACAGCTACCAAGTTTGGTACATGTATACCTTGGAGGTCGGGAATGTGCACCTTGGAGCCCTTGTTTCGAATTTTTAATTATAATTTTAATTAATTAAAATTTAAACAAAATTTCGATGTTTTTCCGCTATAACTTTCGAAAATATCATCGCAGCAAATATGATTTTTACATCAATTTAAAGATTAAAAAATTATCTTTCTAATGGTATAGGTATTTAATGTAAAACTTAAGCTTCTATTTTTAACGAATATTTAAAGAAATATTTTAACCATGTTTTTTTAGCACGTGACTGGATAAAATAAAAGAAAACAATGACGGAAGTTCAGATTAAAAAAAAACTGTCATCGCAAATCAAATCTAAAGAAATGCAACCTTTAGCACGTGAGTAGATAAAATATAAGAAATATAAAATGTGATATTTTCTAATGAAATAAATGCTGAGCAAAGGTTTCTATAATCGTTTGCAATATCTATATCATTAATTCAATAAATCTTCTTTATTTACGTTAAACCTGATTGAATTTAGACATTATATGCACTGAAATCCCGACTTAATGGCATATTTCTATAATTATTTGCAATATTTGTATCATTAATTAAATAATTTTTTCTCTTTTTCGCTTTCTCCAAAAAGACATATTTAATATTTTGGCAACATCACCGAAAAAATCATTTTAAATATTTTGGAAGCATAACCTAATTAAAACAGGCTGATTTATGAAATTAAAGAATAGTATTAGGAAAATGTGTTCTTTTAGAACTTCCCGTCTACCATCTTAAAGAAAATATTTTCAGGCCAACCGATGCCCGGAACTACTTCAAGGGTAATGAATATGTGATTTTAATGAAAATTTTAGAACGCATTATTAATGGTGAACCAGCTGGTCACTAAAGGCGGCTAGTATGCAATAAATATACAGTGTTTATGCAAAATAATAATTGTAAAAAAATTCTACCAAAAATTTTAAATTCCATATATTATACTCATTAATTTTTAATTCTTTATCCTCTCTAGAATATAATTTCAGCGAAAAATGACTTAATTGATCGGATATAACTGTCATTCTAAAAGGTAAAATTTTCTTTACAAAATATAAAATATCATATGTTACGGCTAAGCATTTTCAATGATATATCTTCCCTAGAAAATAATTCTAGCAAAAATTGTAATATTCATTCAAAAATAGTCATCATTCTAAATAGTTTGCCCTATAAATCACGCAAGACATGTCCTCATAATATTATTATATTAGAATCTGTAAAGCTAAATACATGAAAATGCAAGAAACCAAGCATAGTTTTATCCATTCATTTATTGATAATGGAAGTCACATTTTCTATTCAGTCAAGTGTGAAAAACTTTCTAAGAAACTTTTATCCAAATACTCATCTTATAATCAAACAGATCAACAGAAAACAGAAAAAAAGTGTTTGTTTCCCCTTATTTTCTTAAAGAGCTTAACTAAACAGAGGTAGGAAAGTGGTTGCTGCTATGTGACGTGCATTTCGATTCGAACTTTCCCTTCTGGGATGTAATGATGTTGACTCTAACCTTATCCAATGAGAATCGGGGAAACTGCTTACGAATGGTGTAATAGTTACTTCAAACGATTTTTTTAAAGAATCCTTTTAATTCCCCTTGTTTAAGGTGGCTAAGTAAACCCTCCTTCTCATAAAGACAGCATAATTCTATCCATAGTTTTTCTTTTGAGAGTAAGAGGAGCTATGACATATGTTTATTAAATAAATCCTGATGGATTCATCCATGCGTGCTGAGAATGGCTTTACATTTGGACAAGCAGAACGAAAGAATGTGAAAGCAGAAAGTATGCATTATGACAAAGATTTATCTAACATTCAGGCATAAATTTAATTAGATTCGAAAGAAGACACATTTTTAAATACGTTTCTGAAAGTCTTAGTTGAAGCGAAATCTTAGGATTTGTTCTTTCTTTTCTGTCTATAAAAGAAAAAAAGAGATATGAGTTATGTCAAATTCCTTATCAAATATGTCTAATGGTTAAAACATTTGAGAAGATGAACTTATTTAAACTTCTCAATATCATGACAAATTGAAACGAAGAATTAACGATAAATTTTTATGATGGCATTTTAATCGAAACAATAAATTATCATAATGTGATTAATGCATTATCTTTCTCCAAAAAGGATATGTTTAAGATTTGTTTGAAGCTTAGGGATTAGTTATTCAACAAATTTTTTAACATTTTACTGTTAGCTTAAGTGTCTTTTTTTATATCAATGTTAGTTATAAATAAGCAGCAAAACGCATTGAATTGTTAAGTAAATTTCAATATTGCTGGTTAATTTTAGAAAATCCTTGCTGAAAATAATAATGCATGTATTGAAGCTGTAATTAATCTTCTTAAGCATTTTTTAATGTGCAGGAAAAAGGAAATAAAAAAACAGGCTCGAATTTTAGCATTAAAAAATGTTATAGAGAATATTTACGAAAATGCGGCAAAATGCATTAATTGGTACAGAAGAATTTTTTTCGGGAAATTGAATGAAAAACTGAAATTTGAAAGAATTTAAGAAATTGTTTTTTTATTTACTTTTGACAGATTAAGGGAATTAGATGGTTCCCTAGTCAAAGTAATTATTTCAATTTAATTATTCTTGAAATTTTTCAGACAGTTACTTAATAATGACGACGGTTTGTTTCAGTATCCCGAAAATACCATTTTTGGGTAGTTCTACCTTGATAAGGGGTAACACGCATCAAAATGAGCATATTTTTGAAATTATATATCATTTATTTAACTTTCCATCATAACTTTTTCGTTAAGTTTTGCTTCTTTTTTCCCATGTGTATGTGAGTATTGTGCCATTTTCGATTTTTATTTTATTTTATCTCAAATTGTATATCGATTGTTTACACGACTAGTTCAAATAGCAAAAATGAAAAAAAAAATTAGAAGTACCTCAAAGATTGTTTTTACAATACCCTTAAATATAACCCGGATTATCTGCCGTAGCTGTTTGCAAAAATTCAATGAAAAATAATTTTAAAATGTTTTAGCGCAAAAAATATTATTTTATAAAAAGGTAAAATACCTAATTTTAGGAATGAAGATCTTCCATTTATTCATCAAAATTTAATGTTTATATTTCCTGAAGTGAATACAAATTGCTCTAAAGTATTTTATTCTTAATTAGTATCTTTCTTTTCAACAATTTCACCAGTTACCTGAAATTTTTGCCCCAGCTACTTCTCCATTTAATCCTAGTTCACATTACCTATTTTGACTTACTAAACTCATCCTGATGCATCCGAAGTATCGCCGAGAATTTTTGAATCCAAGAATAACATTTATAAAGTACCACGCATCTTAAATTTTACAATTTATTTTATTGAAAGCAAGTTAAACATATTTTATTTTAAAACGAATTTAATATGTAGCAATTCAAGTGGAATATTTGTCAAATGTTAAGTATACGTAGCTCGAAAAACTCAGCAACATAAACAAGATAAGTCTCTTTATGCAATAAGTATGAGGGATTATTTTTTCAGTAATCAGCGACAGCTGAAATTAACGACATTTGACAGTCCTGCATATTTAAAAATTAATGACGCAATACTGAGAATCTCAAAATTGGAGAAAAATTTCTGTGAAATTAAATGAATTCATGCGATAAATTGAATTTCGATATGCATAACAAATAATATCGGTGTTTAAATTCATTAGTTATTCTAGAAGCTATACGGAAATTTGAAATATATTATAATACACTACATAACGTTAGCCGTATTGTAAACTACTGCTAAGTAAATACTGCTTTTAAATGTCAAACTGGTCTAGTTCAAGAGATGGTTAATATATCCATTAATTTCTGGCGTTAAATACAGAAACAGTCAGATCATTGCCACTTAAAACTGTGTTAATTGTGATTTAGAATTGCGGTTCAGATATCTGCATTAACTAATAATGAATGGGTCATATTAACATGTCCACAAAAATAAGGAGTAAATATTTAAATGTTGCGTGTTAAATTGCTGTAATTTTCCAAACGTTAATGTGTGCCATAGAAATGTAAAAGAAAAATAAGAGTGCATAGCTATTAATCAAAATATTACAGTTTATAGCATTAAGTAACTACTATTAGTGGACCGATCTTTCCCTTGTGTAATCTTTTAGTATCCACCATCTTTTCTGCAACTTATATTTTAAAGAAACTTGAACATGCTTTGTCAATAGTTGGTTAAAAAAATCTCATTGACTAATATTTTATTCGATTCCTGTAGACTGCATAAGAGTTTTGAAAATGGAAGACGAAATCAGAAATAATGCTGTGTATTTCTCAGAATAAATGTTATTTACATGCAATTTGGAGTTACATGACTAGAATTACATGTGAGGATTTACATGACAAATCATGTATAATTTCTTCCAAGAATACTGAATATTTAGCCGTTTTGGATTCCGCCAATAAATGAATGGCTCTAAGGCCAGGGTGAATCACATATTTCTTTTGTTTTAAATTTGAAACAATTAGATTGTTTAATGTAAATGATGTATGTTGTTCAGAAATTGGCATTTCTTTATACACTGATACCTGTTATTTATGTTGACTTTGTATTAATTGAAACAGAAAATAATGACAATTAAAAAGTGCAGATTAACCCAAAAATATATGTATCTCCTTGTAGGTACTCATGCAGAAATTATTTGAAATCATACTGAAGCACAATTCCATATGCAAACTTAGAGAACTGTAGAGGTAAATTTGGTGAGCAGAAAATGAAAAAAATAAATAAATAAAAAGATGAATAATAACCAAAAGTCTTTTACGCGATACCATTTGCAAGGGAACGCTGAGATGTTGGATACGGCCCTGAGATTCAAATATAAGTTAACAAAAGATTAATTTCAATGATTTTATTCTATGCCATTTACACATGTACATTATTTTATTATTCGAAATTAAATGAAATTTGTATGACCTATTTACCATTTGTATGATCTATTTACCATGAAACTGATAGGTTTTTCTTTCTGCAATCTCCACAACCTCACTTCTTGATGACATTTCTTTTACTAATTCAATATCTAGAGTCTTCCGCTATATATGTATGAAAGTTCAACATATATTTTCATTATTTTCAACTGCAAAGCAACAATAAATGCCGATATAAATCTGCCTTTTCAAAAAAAAGTTTTTCAATTTATTAGTAGAAAATCTCACCTCGTAAAATTGTTCTTTTGATAACACACAAAAAAACATATTTCCTTTGAATAACTTTATATAACTAATGGCATCTAAAGGGTGGATATTTTATATTACCATAATTATAATAATAAACTCAAAAGAAAAAGAAATCAAAGCCGAGGTTAAACGCTAATGAGAGATTATCAAACGGAATTGTTTGATAAAGAAATTCTTACGATATTTAATAAAATAGAACCTATTTTTTTTTTTAAAAAAAGCTCTTTTGAATTTTATGCCATCACTTTATAAAATAAACCTGTGTTCATCTATCGGACTTTAAAAAAATATGTTTTATGGTGCTTGTGTGTAAAATTGAAAAGAGGAAACGTAGTTTCCTTCGAGGTATCATGTAACTTCCTTTTCTCTTTTTTTAAACATTAAAAAATAATAAGGCTATTTTACTCACTTCCAATTTACTGAAAATATGTGCAAAGATTTCTGAAAATATCCGTTTTTTATCACTCATGGGATTTCCCCTTTAATATTTAAAATAAAATGAATTGAAACTTTGATAAATTCAACAAATCATTTAAAGGTTTTATTCGCGATAGAATTCTTTCGCAGTCATTGCAATTTCCTATGAAATGTGTATTAAAATTTAAAAAGGAAGCGACTTATCTACTTCCACATTATTTCCGGTCTTTTAATTACATATTCAAGGCGTTTTGTTTTACATATAAATGCCTTCTTATCTCACTTTTTAGATTGCGGCAAATTCTAATACAACAAAAGTAATATAACTGCTTTCATATTTTCTTTTGCTTCTGTATCATTTTCAGCAAAAAGCAAATCAGAAAAAGAAAATATTTTTATAATGAAAATGTTTTTTTCCCTTTAAAACATAGTTTAAAAATTTATATTATCAAAAGAATATCTTACTTTTTTTTCCCTTTCTTAAAAAAGTTATTTTAGATTACCTTGAATACATTAACGTAATATATTTTTGATATCTTTAAACTGTAGTTCAATACTAAGTATTTGGTACAATAGCTTAACCAATGGGAATGGTATCCCCAACAATTTCACGTGTATTTTCTAATACAGGTGTCATACCAGAAAAAGCCTTGCATGGTACTGTCGTACAATAGGAGAAGTTACGAAATAGTAACATTTGGTGGGAATATGAATTTTTATTGAATATATCGGGCTATCCTTGGCGAGCATTTTTGGATATTAATCCCTCACCGTTAAAATTATCCGGATATTGAATTTCTGCTTTTATAGCAATTTTCTTCAGATTATAACAAAAATTGACACAAATATGTTCTTAAATCGCAAAATCCTATAACGTGTTATGTGTAAGTCATTAATTTTTTTAACTATGGCGCTAAAATATTTTTGAAAATATAGACAATCAATTAATCTTTCTTTCGATTTAGCTCAAAATTTGATAGCTGTCTATGCTACAGATTTCAAAACTATATATCAAATCAGATCTCTCTTGCTCTCTTAGTTTTGTAGTTATCATGCAAACTTTTATACCAACAACCGGACAAACGAACTTCCACTAAGCAGATTTTACTTAAAATTTGATTGAAATCTAAAAATTTGTTATGAAAAACATATATCTAAGTTCAACAGCTAACTCAAAACGTTCTTTAGTTATCTTTATCATAGATAAACAGACAGACGACCATTTTACAAAAACGTATTTTCAGATATCAGGGAGGTTTAAAACATGGAGATTCTTCAAAATAGTGAATTTAAATTTCTTTACGATTTCTATACTTTCCTTGTACTATATATACGAGAAAAAATATAATAATGTAGGTGATCATTTTGTGCAGCATGACTTTATGATACAAGATTTTTTAAAATAAGCATGTTTCGTTGAATTAATCTTTAAACATCATTTTAATGAATTTTTTTATTTTATGCAAATGATGAAAATAAACATTTATTCATTTGGAATTAATGTTAAACTCGTAACATAAACTTTATTAAAGATCTTAGTAATTAGCAAAATATCAAGAAAACGTATGATGAACGTTCGTAAAAATCTTTGTTTAACTACAAAAGGCCGCTCTACCCTATCCAAAGGCCTTCTGATAAATCTAAATGATTGAATGCCCATATCATTGATGAAAAAAGTGGTTGAATCTTATGAGTCATTAAGAGTCATGACCTTACTCTTACCGACGAACAACTCGTCATCTATAAAAAAAGCAGCCACTCACCACACCATTTCTTTCTTCACCAGCTTATTCTCATTTCTGAGTACCCCCCCCCCCCCGATGGAGGGTCAGAGTCAGTGTATAAACAAAAACTAAATTTTCAGAAGCAAATCCAATATCTAATTAGGAAAAAAATGTAAATGTTTAGCAATAGTTTAAATTTTTTGAAAAGTATCTTTTGATGATGATGCCGTGGCAGAAGGCAGAAATTCTGTCTTCTAGCCCAAATGAAAATGACTCATACATTAACTTGCTCAAACCACTTTTTAAAAGGGGTGACAGAATCATGCACACATCTCACTGTTAGAAAATAAGGGAAGAGCAACCACGCCCGAACCCGGACACTAACCCGGGAATCCCAGGTCACGGGGAAAACTAAGCCAGAAAGCCGGCGACAATTATCTTTTAAGTTTATTTAAATTTTTAGAATATCCAAATATAAGTGGACCATTTTTTTTTGAATATATATATATATATATCGTGACAGAACAAGCGTGGAAAAATTACAATTGGCCGAACCTCAATATCTATTACTGGCATCTATTCAACTAGTCTTATAGAAGATGCATTCTATCATTGAAGTGAAGATTCTCATTTCCATACACAAAGTGCTTCTAGAGGATAAATAAGGGAAATTCAAATTTATTAACATAATTAATTAAATAATAAAAAAATATATAATGAAAAAGGAAAAAAAAATTATAAGTGAAAAATTTTATTCAAATGCACACAGATAATATTCAACAGAATTTATTAAAAATCACGAATGTATTTTTAGAATAGCAAATAATAATCACACAACGCATTCTAAAATCTACTGGAATTCAAAATGCTTTATATCAGTGCTTAAAACACAGTATTGGTTCCTATGTAAATCCAGTGCAAAAATTTTTACAATTAACATTTCATTTTATAGACAATATGTACTACAGGAAATAGACTTTATATAATATAGCAACATATAATTCAATTCAACACTTTTTATTGATTCAGACTTAAAATGTCTAAAGGACTTTCGAAAATTCGGTATATAAATGTTACATAATAAATTAAAATATGGGTGAAATCAGATATAAATTCAAAGAATTTTTTTCAGCAAGGAAAAAATAATAAATATTAAATGAAATTTAAAGCTACCATTGCAAATAAGACATTAAATGAAAAAGCAAAATTTATATTATAGGTTTGATCTTTTATTATGCTGAACAGTTTAATTCAATATATAATAATGTATTGCATATGCTTTGTTCAACAGAAAATTAATATAAATATCTTTAATCAACGATATTGAACTGTTAATATCACAGTAAATGCGATTTTCTAACACAGCCTCATTTTTGACACCAATGCTCTTAAATTACATACTTATTTTTTAAGAAGTTCATTCTCAACAACACTTTAATATACACTTATGGTATGTAACGTTTATTAACTTATCTTGTAGTAAAAAAAGATCAATCAAATACTAACAATGTACTGCAAAATTTCTTGAAAATTCTTCAGAAAAATTTTCTTAATACCTCAAATACCATTCTACTTCAACGCCGTTGAATAACAAAATTCACCTTTCGTTTAACTATAAAACAAATTTTCAAATATTTGAAATCCATTTCTACTACCAATTGGAGGAAGCAGCCGAACTTCAAACAGTGTCCATTTATTAAAATTAATCACACCATTATCTTTTACGCGCAATAAACGTAACCTCCCTTTTACAACGATCTCGATGTAATTGTGTTACTGACGCTCATTACACGGTCATAAGTATTCGAGCACACTAAATACATTAGCCCATTAATAGCCTAAACCAACTGTGCAGTGCACCGATATCTAATGCATTGTTGTGTAGCATTAGCAACATAATGGTTATCGTTCCATAACGGGCATACCTTACTCGTTTGTATCGGTTTTCCGATCTAGTAAGTCAACAGCGTTTTAGTTCGAGAAACATGCCTTGATTTCGAAGGAAATGACTAGTAGCACTAACGATATCCGAACGACGCAGATCTGAATTAACGGGAAGCATGCTGGGAAATAAACACTAGCATGCGGGAAAGTCAGATGATTTGTATAAATTATTTTTGGTTATAATAAAATAATAGTAAAAATTTGAAATTTCATAATATACAATAAAAGCGTCAATTTGCTTACTTTAAAGAATAGAGAATGTTATTTTATTACATAGTTTTAGTATGAGCTTGTGGGTTTTAAATGAATTATTTTTCAATTAAATGTGTCTGATGAATGAATACTTTTGCTATTCTAGAGTTCTGTGTTCGGGAGTTTGTAGGGAACCGGCAGTTTTCTTTTCAAAAATAATTATTCCCAATCACATATTAAGAAAAATAATTATTTTCAAATGCGTACTAGGATTTTTAAATTATTGCACTCAAGATTGAAGTTACATTTGGACAAGAATTTGAAATGAAAATGAGATTTTGTTATTTCTTACTTTAGATAATATCATTGTCAATGACTTGTAATCAAAGTACCAAAGAAATGTCAGATACTGTCATGATTCCTGATATTCTGTTTACAAACACATAAATAGTTTTTCGTTAAATCATATAATATTAATGAATAAATATGTTTTTAATATCAACTCATGCAATATTACTACTCATGCCAAAATATGGCGTTCCATTTATTCTATTTTTTCTTCCTATTTTTGCGAGCTTTCCACTGCAATATGGTATATTAAACTCATGCCAGATTATTCCGTGTTATCTCGGGTTCGTATATATTGAAGTTAATTATTTTTCTGTGAAAAGTCAGGCAAAGCAGAATTTGTTAGTACTATTTGTTTTATCACGGTTTTACTAGGCCTGGATGAAATGAAAGGAAACATTAAATTTCGATTGACAGTTGGCAAAATTTTGTTAATTTCGAGGTTCTTTTGGCGGTACTGGTTACAAATTTTCTCTACTTTATAATAAATACCTGATTGTGGATTAGTATTATTTTAAAATGATGGATGCGTTAAGAAAGAGTAGAATGATTCAAGATAGCGAAAGCGATGATTTTTCAGATAGTGATTTCTGTTACAGAAAAAACCAAATTTAGCCCAGCGAGGCATTCATATACTTTTTCGCTCCTCTAAAAGAGATTCCAGAGGCAAACAAGAAAGAAAATAGACCATATACCAGTGTACAGAATGTTAAATATCACTTGTTTCAAAAACTACCATACAAAAACTAATATTAACTTTATTTTTCATTCGCCCGGGACAACTCGGGACAGTGAACTAATATTAAAACTAACTGTTTTTACATCCATTGAAAATTAAAAATTCATCTTAAAACCTACATATTTTGTTTTCTTTTGTTTCTATGTAATGAATAATAAAATAAAAAAAATGTTAATTTTTTTGAAAACAATTTGTAAGGAAAGCGGCTGATTTGCTTGACATCTGATTTATATAAATGATCTTGCATGAACTGACACTAATTTTAAAATAAACAAGCATACGCACATACATAATAAATGCCTTTGTCATGTGAAATATCTCTATTAAATAATTTATGCAATCATTAATTTTTATTAATTATTTCTAATAGATGGTGAAGTGTTCGAACACGAACTTAATGTTTTGC
Organism: Argiope trifasciata; assembly: GCA_026543055.1. Lineage (NCBI taxonomy): Eukaryota > Metazoa > Arthropoda > Arachnida > Araneae > Araneidae > Argiope > Argiope trifasciata. The sequence goes on along the minus strand of JAPMOQ010006524.1, from coordinate 275,888 downwards.
TGTATCACTGTTAGGAATCATGCTAAAGGCAATGCTACTAGTAGCAAAACAATGAATAGCCAATCCCATAAATGATATATTGCTTATTATTAATACTGATTTTATTTTCTAATGTATGGGCTCTAGTTGGAATGATATGTATTCATTTAAGATAGAGTATGCGTTTTACACAGAGTAAGTTATTTATTCTTCTTCTATTTCATTTTCAGGTATAATATTTGATTTAAAAAATTAAAATGTCAGAAATTATGCTTGAAATAAAAATAACAAAACGTTTTGTTAACTGCATAGAAATAGTTTATTGGCATTGAATTTAGGAAAGGAATTTACATCCTTTGACTAATGGGCATAGCTTCTTTCAAAATTTTACCTAAATCAATCACGATTAGAAATAGAACTTGGCAAAAAAATAGCTTGAATGTAGATCTATACAATGGGTATTTTAAAATTGTGTGTAAGACTTGCATAGCTGTTGCAGAAAGAATTAAGAATACCTTTAAAATACCTGTTTCCCAGGTTGTAGTTAATAAATATTGAAAATATATTCTTTTAAACATTTAATAAATAATTAATTAGTAATTTTAATAAAACAGTTTTAAACGAATTTTGGCAAAAAAAGGAAATATTTTTATAGGCCCTTCATTAAAACCCTTCATCATTTTCAAAATATTCGACGTTCCATAATAATATTCTCACAGGAATGTAATAAATCTTTCCATAAATCTAACATTTGAAAATTCTTTCTGCTCCCAATACGAGTGCGACAGAAATCTAGTTACACAAGACAAAACTCTCGCTTTCTAAACATTGCTATGTTTCCAGTTGAAGAAAGTCCTGCTTCACGGATTCACACAAAAGAACAAAATTCCGGCGGCTAATCAAAGGAAACCTTTGAAATCGACTTCCAAATGATTGATGAAATGTAATGGATCGTCGTCTCATGTTCTTGGTGAGTTAACATTCTGGGGAAACACGATTCGTTTTAAAGTTGATCTTTGATGCAGAGCGGAATGAAAGAATCTTCAAATTCCAGATTGAGTTCCGTTGAATTTCCATCATTCTGAAGCATCTTTTGTAATCGATCGATGACAGGTTACATTTAAGTTGCGTTTCAATTTCTTTCCATTGTTGACTAGGCGGTATTTTTCCGTCTCTATGTGTTCCAAAATCTTATCTCAATAAAATAAGAATGTTAAAAAAAACTTTATTTTGTAGTTTTCTAAAAGAAAGTCTGATCGAAGAACCTAATGCATTTATAGTGGCTTAATTTTTGTAGTTAATTAAGTTTCAGCTTTATGAATAAGGTACAATAATTTACAAATGTGTCTATTCTGACATTTACTAAAAGTTTATTATGGATTAAAGTTTCTAAAATTGCAAACAATGTTTAAAAGCAATTTACTTGTAATTATAAGCAACATGAAACATGCCTACTCGTTATAAATCTCCAAAACAAATATCCACCGCATTTTATAAATATTGAAACAAAAATTAGTGTAAGAACAAAATTGAGCCAAATGATGTGTAAGTAACGGATAACGTTACTCTCTTGTAAGTGTTTTATTTTTGTATAGAGAATGACAAATTTTCAGATTTTAAAATAAACACGAACCCACTCACACATACGTGATAAAAGGCCTTTTATTACGTAAAATATCTCTCATCAATGTTTTTTAGTCCTTAATTATCTGGACTCAAGAATCAGCATCATTTATTTATCAGCGTCATATATTAATATTTATGTGTGAATAATTTTTAATAATAAAAGTTTAGCAATCATATAAATAAATAATAATCTTTATTAATAATATATATTTAATTAATTAGTTTCTATTATTAGTTTAAAATATTTTCTTGAATCCCCAGCATTTATTTTATACCCAAAGACGATATTTTGCAGTAAGATCAAATGCTTTAACTAACATAATAGCAACATCACCATAACATTGGTTAAGGCCTACTATTTTGTTTAAAATCTAACGTTTAAGATTATTCACTTATACCTATTAATTTCAGTATAACAAAACTACGCTAATGAAATCTTCTTTCTAAAATAAAAAAAGATAAAAATAAATATAAAATTGAAATAATGTTCATTCATATGTTAAATTTTCTAAAAGCATTATTTAACGTAATATTTAATTTTTGTTCCGTTAATTAATTCTCAGATAGTTTGCCCCAAACTAGCAAGAAACATGAGCACTTTCCAACCTAAACCAGATTTTAAAAAAACGGAGAATGCTTATGAAATAAATTAGCAGTTTTTTTTATTATTATTTTGCCAAAAAACAGCTACTGTTCATGAAAGAATTTATTTTTTCTCATAAATAATATTAAAAAATTTCACATTCATCAAGTTTTTTGAAAATGTTATGCCAAGATCAGTCAGCGATTAAATGCATGATGAATACATTAGTTTTAAATAAACTGCATAATTCAAAAAATTAAGACCCCTTTTATTTTAGCAGCTTTAATTATATTCAAGAAAAAAACTTTGAATGGCAAAATTAGCGAAAATAATTCTGCTTTTGGTGTTTTTAAAAAGGATTTACTTTTATTTTAATGACATATTTATACGATACATTGAATATTTAATAGTTGTTTTTATTATGAAACTTGTTAGTACATTATAAATTTAGAAATAATTAAATTATTTAAATTATGAGTTTAAAAATAAAAAAGAGCAGAAGAATTGAAAGAAATAATTAAATTCATTTTAGAAAATTGTTTTCAGAATAGTTTTTATGTAAAAACTTATAAGGCGTAGACTTTTAATAAATGTTAATAATAAATTCCTTATTGTTAATTTGCTTTTTGTTAGAATTGTTTTCATTGTTGTTCTGCATAATTAAGAAATAGAAAATAACTTATTATTTTAAGCATTCTGAAATGAAAATAATGATAAGTAAACAACAAAACAATTGCAGTTATTATTATAAGAATGTGAACTTGTTTTTAAATTTATGGTATGATTAATTTCACCAGAATATGAGAACTAAAACAAGTAACTCAATGAGTGACTCACATCAAAATTTATCCATACATTGAAATATTATTTATATCTGAAATTCTCTAGCAAATCTCGTGCGAAAATTTAATTTTCTAATAATATCAATAAAATATCTGTTAAGTTTAAATATCTGTTATCTAAAGTTAACAATACATTTTGATTGTATACAAAACATTCGACTGTTGAAAAACGGTAAAATATGATTTAAAATTTTCAACATTTATGTAGAATAAAATGTTTAGAAAAGTAGAAAATAAATAATTTTAATTCTATTTAACTCACGCAATATTTTTATTTATAATATCTAGTTTATCAGAACTTGAAAATTGATTTTTGACTAATAAACTAAATCTAAAAAGAAGAATAAGTTTTAAATATACAGGCTGGCAATAATTAAACTGACAGCAGGCTCACAGTGTTCTGTAGCGGGATCTATTTGCGAGAATGACGCCACATTTTGTAGGAAGATTAAACAAGACGGGGGACGAAGGATTCCGCAAAAAAAAATAGTCATTCCAAAAGTCACCGCATGGGGAATATGTGGCGCTGTGTAATAGAAAATAGAGTGTTAACAAATGCAAATCAATACGGTAATAAAATTACCTTTTATTTTGCCCATTTGCTGATTTAGTTCAAGTGAAATATGGCAACACTTTTAAAAAAGCCAAATATTTACATTTACACCGATAAAGTCTTTTTATCTGCAATTTCACTGACTGGGTAACAGTGAACGCTGAGCAGAAGAAGTTCGTTATTCAAATTTCATGTTACACCCATTGGTACAGTGCCAGCTGCTTGGACTTTAAAAGACAATGTATTACTTTTTGAAACAATCGGATTCAAAGTTTATGCGCAATGCCTCCTTCTTTAATTGAACGTGCGTTACTGATTATTTTTTTTACCTCACCATTGCAACGCGTCAGCCACTCTTCGTGCTTTTAGAAAGCACAGAAAATGCGTAAAGGTAACTGTCATTTGTCATTTAGTGCCCTAAAGGCCTTATCACAAGGCAAAATATATTTGGCACTCTCCGCCAGCAAACGACAAGGAAAGTGACATCACTTGTGTGACGTCACTTCAAAGATTCACATGATTGGTTGAATTTCTTTCGTTTGCAATTTCGAGCTTGTCCGAAAAAGTTGTCGATTATGAAACTTGCTTGACCGGTTTTTGAGGGTAGAAACGGAAAAATGCTGTCGAAATTTCACCGTGTATAAGGTCTTAAAAGAAATGGTTGCGAAGTTTTAGAAAACAGGTTATATGAAGGTCAGGCAGAGGACAAAAATCTGTACCATAGGATACAATCGAAGCAGTTGCCACGGCAATTGTCGAAAGAAGACAAGACAGTATTTCTGCCACTTCAAGCGCTCGTGGAGTAGCTCGGAATATGGATACGCTTTACAGTACGGTATATCAAATCTTACAAATGATTATCCACTTCTATCCATACAAGATCAGCCGTGTACAAAAGTTGCGTCACACCGACCACGATACGCGATTGACTTTTGTTCTCATTTTTCTTGTCAGATTGGAGGTGGTTGATGCTTGACCTTGGAAAATCTTATGGGGAGACGAGGCCCACTTTTATCTGAATGGAACTGTGCTGCCAGAACTGCCGAATTTGGGATGACAAATCCCCACATGCAGTAACATCAATTCCCTTTCATTAGCCAAAGGTAACTGTTTATTGCGGATTCACAGTGGAATTTATCATAGTTGCATTCTTTAATGAGAACATTACCCCGACAGGACCGGAAACCTGTTCTGTTATCGGGGAGAAATATCACAACATGTTGAACAACTTTGTCATTCAGGCACTTCAGCAATGCCAAAACATGGGGGAAATCGTTTTCATGCAATATGGATCCCCTCCATACGATGGTTAACGGGTACAACATCTACTACGACAGAAATTCACAACATAAATAGTCATTAGCCGCTGCTTCCAACTGCATGGCTACCTAGGTCCCCCCTACGACTTCTGGCTATGGTATTGCCTTCCGACCAAGGTCTATCAAGGAGTTGTCCAGGACTTGGCTACGTTGAAGGATGACATATCACAGACTGTACGGGAGATTCCTGCAGACCTGTTACTTTCTGCTTTTGTGAATATTGTGCCCAGTATGCAATATGCGGTCCACAAACATGGCGGCCACATTTAACATGATTTGAATGGCCAAAATAACAAGTGTGACCGGTGGTTGGTGGGTTCTAATTAAAATGAGCCTTCTTGTGTAACAATAATTTATTATTAAAACATATAAGGTTACGTTACACACAGACACAAAACAGAGAGTGGACAAAAAACACGTCAACACATAACGATAACAGAGGCTTAACTGACTGTCTCTCCAAGCACTCGCCAGAGGGCGGCGTGTAATGAGTGGATCATAATGTAGGGGGAAAACAGAGTGCTACACAAGTAATTATATTTCTGTATTGATTTGCATTCGGTAACACTCTATTTTCTATAACACAGCGCCACATATTCCCAAAGCGGTGACTTTTGAAACTATTTTTTTTTTTTGCGGAATCCTTCGTCTCCCGTTCTGTTTAATCTTCCTATAAAATGTGGTGTCATTCTAGCAAATAGATCGCGCTACAGAACACTGTGAGCACTGTCAGTTTAATTATGACCACCCTGTATATATATATTCTGTAATAAGACTTTTCGAAAGGAATAATTTGTTATTTGGTGCAAAATAAGAAAGCAAGATTTGATAATTAGGAAAAATGCTTGCGGATTGGTTATTGATTTTTATTGCTAAACATATTTTAATTTTTCACTAATAATTTACACATTTGACCATTTAATTTTCTATTGCGCTTGAAAGTCTTTTTCTAGCAATTTTATAAAGTATGCGGTCATATTTTTTTATTCATCAAGAAATACCTACTAGATTTCGCAATGGCATAATGAGTGATGTGATTGAAATCACGTTACAAATTCTCCTTTTTTGAAAAAAGTTTTTGATAACTCACACTTTTCTCTATATATGAATATTGAAGTTGGCGCAACGTTAAGACAGATGGTTGTGGAAATATTTTCGATTCCATATGTAGAAAATCGTGATACCGTATTGCTATACAAAATTATTCAATGAACACCAGAATTTAAACAGTTCTCTACCTTTTTTTAGGTAATCACTTATATCTGATGATTTTTCAGAACGAATATTCATTCACTTAGAAATGCATTTAAGTTCTTTACCTGTTGGCACAAAATAAATTAGTTAGTCTACTGTTAACAGCGTATCAGAATTTTCTTGTGAACTACCTTCAATGTGAACAGTTGATTTTCCAAACAAATCCGTAAAAGAAATTTTTCTTCTATAAATAAAATAGAATGACCCCAATTTCATAACGTATAGAAAACACTTGAATAACATATTCTCCATTCCGAGAAAGAAAATCCCGATTTTGTATTATTTACACGTAACCTCTTTATGAATATTATGAACATAAATTGAGGGAGTTCAAAATTAGCACAAGAATTTGTCACTGTTCAGGCAGTAAAGTGATAGAAACATTATTTGAAAAAAACAGTTGATAGCTAACAATTCATAGTAGTTAAAAATAGAGTGTTATAAGACAGAACAACTTGTTTTCCTCGTCAAACAATATATAAAAAATAATGAAATTCTGGCAAAAAATAAAAAAAAATTCGGATATTTTTATAATTGGCCCTCTATATGGTATGCATTAACAGTATGGATTTCTTTCTATGATGCTGTTTCAAGTCAAATGTCTATTCCAACGAGCCCACAAGCCTGCGTTAATTGAAAGGCGAAATTCCTGATTACATCAAAGAAATTCAGCCACATTTATGCAAAATTTTCATGGAAAATTTCAACAAAGAGTAATTATTGTCATACCAGCAAAGCCATAGTACCACTTCTTCTGTGTATTATTCCATATATAACCGTATCCTGTGCACATTCCATTTCAATAAAAAGTACAACATTTTAAAGAAAATAATATGTCTTTCACTTAACCCAAATATTGCGTTAGCACGTTATTCTATCATGTGACGCTCCCTTTTTGCTAACCCTGAACCATTAGTTGCCGAATAATTTTAATCCAGTTGCTAATACATTAATATACAAACACAGACAAATAAAAATTTTGGCAATTTTCTTCGATTGTTTAGGATTTGGTTTTTTTCGTAAGAAAACATTTAATGTTCACTGAATTCTCGGTTTAAACCTTTGTTCTCAAAGAGAAAAAAGAAATCATATTTAACGTAGGTATTAAAACCTTAAAACTCCATTATATCTGAACAACAATTGCATTCGAGCTTTATTGTTTGTTATTTCAAGTAGTAAGCTGTATTTCAATATATATATATATATATCTGAAACCGTTCAACCTACAAATTACCTGCGCCTAAGTCTCCGAGCGCAACATTACGCATTATGTTGAGTCATATTCCATTTATTTTAAATTCTTGTAGAAAACTTTTTCCTTTGAAATCAGTTTAAAGAGTTCGGAAGCCAGTTTCAAGCTAATTAAAATTAATTAATGCTCACAGAAAAGAAAAATGCTGAAAAGCTCTTTCGTGGAAAGGAGGTAAGATATTCGGGGAGATGAGTTTAATTAGAGTGAGCAGTTGCAGATTTTGCACAAAAATTCCATCGAACATGCTAAACCCAATTAAACAAAGTGTTTTACATAGAAATCTGTGAATGCCATTGCCAAGAATCAAAATTGATTATTAAATGAAAAATAGCTATGCTTATATTGTAGGAAGTGCTCTTTTTTTCCAGATATGCCATTAAAAAGCAGTTAATTGAAATTGTTTAATTATTTGTATATGTTGATTTAATTTTTTTAAAATTAATTTTGTAAATATTTTAAATTTATATTTTCAGGTATTATGAATGATATTAAAATGTTCTTAATGATGTAATGTATAATTTAAACCCCACGTTGGGAATTCCGAACTTCTAATAATGTGCATGTAAATCATTAAATATATTTGATAATCCGCATTTGTGTATTTCACTTTTTGAAAGTATTTTTTCCGATATTATCAGATGTTATAAATGAAGATATGTTATTCGTAATGATCAAATCTATAACTTAAAATTCATGTTGAGAGTTATCATCTTATTTTAATTAGAACGTATAAATATCAAATATTGGAAAATGTTTTAAATATTCTCATCCTTACTAAAACAAATTATGAATAAAAATAAATATAACTATTTCGATAAAACTACAGAAAATATTTTACCAAAATAATCCCACAAGCCTTAAAAATATTTCAAAAACATATTGAATTCAATACCTGTATATATTTTTGAAAAAATGTAGATGCATTGAATGAAATAAATATGTTACAGAATATCTATTATAAATAGAATACAGATGTATTC
>JAPMOQ010006524.1:255259-267100 GCA_026543055.1 Argiope trifasciata | reverse complement strand
GTGTCAGAGAAATGTGACATTTTGACAGCTGATTCCAGATTTCTCTTAAATTTCCAATTATGGTAACGTGTCGATCAGATTGCATTAGTTGAGTGTTCCGTGACAATTTTCGCTAGACAATAGGTCATCAAAATTGGCCATGCATAGATTTTTACGGATTCCAGTGTCGTTGTTTTGACAGGTGAAGGGCACTGCATTCAAGCAAAGTATTGGCTATGGAAATGCAACACTACTCCGTTAGGTTAAAATCATGCATCCATTATATTTCTTGAAAGTGACTGAAACATGTTGTAAAATTAATAATGAATATGTAGCATAAAATATTTTTTAGCTATGAAATGCAGAGCATCGATATAAAATTTATATCTTCAATATTTTCTAAAATGTAGAATTTTTAATATTTTATTTGTTCATTTAATATATTTCTTGACTCTATTATCGATTTATTTTGTATTCTGTTTTCACTAGAATATCTTAAAACGGAAATGCCTGAAAAAACATTTTAAAAACCAGATCAATTTCAAAATGTCACAGTATAACATCGTTTTATTAATAATGTTAATGAACTACCTACTGTAGACCAAAACACAAGCATACAAAAAGGATACCTGCACATGTAGAAACACGAATGTATGCATGCGCACTCTCACAAATACAAACGTACACATAGATACAGACACAAATGTATAAATATAAACATCCAGATGCAAAGAAATACAACACACACATTTATATATACAGCACCAGGTCTGATATTTTCATATTTTTCAGTATATTTTTTCTTGTTACAACAAAACAAAAAACGTTCTGTTGCCGACCACCTGATCATGCTATAGTTATTCATTTCACCAAAAGATGATTTAGAAATGGAAAAAAAATATTGACAGCTTTCAATTAAAATTAATTACAGTTAATCATTTTAATGTTCAATGTGCTGTCCATCATTCGATCATTCAGAAGCATAGCCGTGAGACGAGTCATCATACCATTCTCAACCTTTAGGAGCCTTTCCTGCGTTATGACAGGCACATTTTAGCAGATTGCTTCTTTCAGTGCTGCTGGTGATGCCGGTTCGCTTTTCACTTTCGACTTCAAGAATACCCCAGCAAAAAATCCCCGGCTGACAGATCAGGAAATCTTGGAGATCATGCATGATTAAAGTATCGACTGACAATGCGATATTCCCCAACTGCTGAGTATAGAAGACGTTGCACAGGCAGAGTAATATGTGGAACGCCACCTTGCATAAAGATGACTGTTTGGAGTGCCTTTCCCGCTTGTCTTTCAGGAATATTGTTGTTCTGTAACAGTGCTTCATATAGCTGACCAATAACAGAAACCGTTTAGAATCCCGTCTGGATGACTTCCTCGAACGAAGGGCAAATTATGAAACCAGAAGTGAAGCCACACCAGACTGTTACTTTAGGCTGTTGCAGCAATGCATGCAGGTTTCTGTGGTCCACACTCGACAATTGAGGGTGTTAACAGCCCCAAAGAGTGTGAAATACGCTTCATCTATCCAAAGCGAAGTGTGAAGCCAGTAGTGCTGCTCTTCCGTCTTATTGAAAACCAAATTCGCAAAATCTTGGCGAGAGTCGAAGTTAGGAGGATTCAGTTCTTGGTTATGTTGCCACTTCTAAGGATATTGTTTTAGAGTTATTCACAATGCTCTTTAGATCCTTCCGTTCGACACTCCTGTCTGCCTCGAAACTTCTCGAGCAATGTACTCCGAATGTGCAGAAACCGCCATCATGGATTACACCGTCTGCACCATTGTCGTAGCAACATCAGCGGCTACTGAGAGACGTCTACTTCTTGGACGTGACGCCAAAGAACTATAACTTCGAATTTCTCCATTATTTTGTTCAGTGCAGAAGACTGTTATTGATCCTTTGTTATCTCGCATACCCATTACTTACCGATATGCTCGAAATGCCGCAATGGCATTTTATGAATTCTTATCATACAGTTTAACTAAGACAGCTTTCTCATTTCAAAAAATAAATATTGACAACTTTCAATTAAACTTAATTACAGTTAATCAGTTTAATGTTCAATGTACTGTCCATCATTCTATCATTCAGAAAAATAGCTGTGCGGTGAGTCACCATACCGTTTTCACCCTTTAGTAGCCTTTTCTGCAGGAAAGGCTACAAAAGGGTGAGAACGGTATGGTGCTGCAGTTGCTCCTTATTAAATCGTTTGTTACTTTGCATAATTCTACATTAGAAATACGAAATAGCCATTTGTTAGCAGCCAACAGAAATATTTTTGTTTCGTTGTTACACAAAATCCAGCTTCTTTTCCATCCGTTTAATGTAAACTGCATCTTCAGTTTTATTAGTATTCGAATTATTCATTTTAAAAGTTCGTCCTAACTTTTATTTATTTATATATATATATATATGGAGAAAATTAGTATCACACAAGAAAAGACATCACATAAATTAGCAATATAAGAGAAAACGAAACTGGAACCAAATTCTAACGAAATCCAAAAACGAAACTGGAAATATGGAAACTGGAACCAAAAACTATTTCGGATTCGAACAAGATGTCTATTCTTGTGTGATACTAATTTATCTCCAAAACCTCAATATTCTGGGATTTTCGGGTCACGAGGGGTCAATTTCTTGACGAAAGTCAGACTCTTCACAGAAAAAATCCCTGGTTTGAATCCCTGTCTGAGAATAACCCTTGAGAAAGTCCTCAGACCGGATTCTTTATTAAATGTTTCAATCATACTAACTTTTATATTTAGTCTTGTTCGAATCCGAAATAATTTTTGGTTCAGTTTCCGTAATTAGTTTCGTTTTCTCTTATATTGCTAATTTATATATATATATATATATATAATTCTCTTGATAGCAGGAATGGATAAATGATGGATATATTATTATTTGTTGATTACTCTAAATTTTAATGCTGCATTCAAATATTGTAGACAGAAAAATATCAAAAATACTATAATATAAATAATAATGGACAGGTTTCTTACCGCATTTGAAAGAAGAAACAATTAGGAATGCTATATTCCTGTATTAAATGAACCCTGCATTTTTTGATTAATAATTCATAAACGAATTTAATTAATCTTGTAAGCCAACAGCGAGAAAGTATACTTACTTAACCATTCAACAATTCACCAAATCTACGATCTTGCTGCAGTCGAGTTGCTTTGAATCAACAGCCTTCTAATCAGATTTATCCAAGCTGTTATTTGCTTTGGATAAATATCCCGGCATAATTACAGCCAGAACTGAATGATGATATCGCTTTCTTTTCTAACTAACCGTAGCCTAACCTGCAGTGCGTGGAGGATACCATCATTCATCCATCCCGATTATGGTGCAAGAGGAAGAGGACCATAAAACCAAAGGTGGAAGAGGATTGGAGGAAAAAAGAAGACGTTTCGAACTAATGATCTTTTCGGGTGTTGAGGGGGGAGAAGGTGACCACCGACTCGAATATGCGGCTGACGTTTCGGGAGATTTGTTGCGTCACTAAGCCGAGAGATTATTTCCTCAGAAATAAATTGATGACTCGTGTGACTCCAGCCATCTAATATGGATGACGTAGCTGACTTGTAATTAGACGAAGTTTACCTGAGTATTTTGGGTTGAGTTGAATTGGTATCGTTACATCTCAGGTGCTATTTCATAGTTATTTCTAATGTGGACAAAGGTAGCTACGCTTTCTTTCAATATAATGAAATTAAATTTTGTGTATTGAATAATGGGGCATGCAATACTTTTAAGAAATCATTTTAAGAGTCTCTGTTTAATTGTTTTCGACTTAATGGCATTGAAGTAAATAAAACTTTTCCATTAGATGATTATATAATTGATGTTGTATAAAAGTTAAGATTGTGAGATTAAAGCTTTAATTCCATCTAATGAATTAACAAGAAGTAAGAGTAATAAGATATGTAACAAAAGGAAAAGTTCTATTTGTTTAAGAATCCTGAAGCTAGCTGGAGTGTGCTATTTTGTTATGAAAATGGATGATTCCCAGTAACACGAGAACATATAAAAAACTCTTTACTATAGCCCTCGACCTATATTTTTCAGCCTTGACTGCTAGTAAAATGACTATGTTGCAATTATTGAGATATGTTTCAGAGCTCTTAGCGGCTAATACAGGTAGTTAATAAAAACTTCAAAAAAATTAAAGAAATAATCTAAAATTTCGAGTTAAGAAATGCACGCAAAACCGCAATAAAAACGCTTAAAAAACTTATTGGAGTTAAACTTATAAACTTAAAAACTTATAAACTTATTGGAGTTATCTTTAAAGCAGATGAATATATTTGTAATTAGAAACATTCTATGAGGTTAAAAAAATATTCTTCTTAAAACTGAATATCTATTCTCCGGTATTATCGTATAGTTTTTCTGAGTTAAGGAGAGGGGAAGTGATAGATATATAGATAAACACACAATTGGGGGGGGGGAGGTAGTAATCTGAGGTGATTGAAGAAATTTTTTATGGTGAACCCTACTTGAATTTACAGATTGCTCATAAATTTAATAGCAACTTCTTGCGTTTCACTACGGTATTGTGTGCATCTTTCTAGATGCATTTTTAATACAATCTTGACACCCATTCTTTACAACAAAACAGTATCCGCTATAGTCACAAATGTAATATTTATTCTTAACAAAAATTATAACCCATTTCTAGATGAAATTATTTGTAATATTACTTTGGTGAAAACTTTAAAGAAAGTTTTTCAAAGTTCTAAGAGACTGTTGATACATTCTAAGGGAAGATTGTTGATTGATTTCTAAGAGACGATAAAATCAAAAATGAATTATATAATGAAAGTATAATTTATAAAAGGAAAACATATGATACATATATTTTTAAAGTACTTGATAGATAAGTTTTTATTCCAGGAAAACATTCTCAGAATAATATATAGTTGTGATAGTTGTGCGTGCTGTGGGAGTTATTAAAAATTTATAAAAATCAATCAAATAAATAATTTCTAACATATTTCAAATAGATAAAGTAGTTTAAACTTCATATATCATTCAATAAATACAGCATTAATTGCAATAAAAAGTAAAATTAGATTTTATTTCTCAAAAAAGGATTTTAATGAAAGTTTTAATCAAATAATTACACAGACGGAAAGAAGAATTATAAACTATTTGATATCATTTTTAGACTAAATATTAAAGAATTTTCTACTGCTAAAATCTGTAATTGCTTCAACTAAAATTTTCATAAATTCTCAATATAAAAAAAAATATATTATAACAAAAGAGCACAACTGAAATGATTATAAGAACGAAATGAAAAAATAAATTTAAGCATTGCCTTTTTTACTTTAAAAAACGCCACCGATAGCGTCAACAAACAATAACATTAAAAAAGAGGTTTAATTCCACCATTATTCAACCAAAACGCATATCATAACATATATTTATAGTTTTTTAAGCAATGCTTAGTCCATAATAATTAATAGTTTTCAGATTTTTATTCATTTCATTCATTTTTTTCGTTTAAATTTTTCATTTTTTTTTCAATTTTTCCTAAGAATTTTCAACTGCTATTTCGGATGTACCATATTTTTCTATAAAGTTTAATAATTGCTTATTATTGAATGAATTTTTAATTAATGTGGAAATATCTATGTTCTTTCGTTTGTTATAGATAACTAGTCCCTGCCATTCTTAACAGAATTTATCACTTCGTTAAAAATATCAATTACAACGAAAGTTCCCCAATCACACTTAATATATAAAAGTTTAGCAGTTTAATCTCATTTCCCTTCAAATATGATCACAGCAATAGCGATTTTATAATTTTCTGATCTCGATAAGCTGTTTCTGATCCAAGGTATAAGACTTTCACTTGGCATCAGCTTTCAAGATTTAATTAAAACGCTCATGGGTTGTAATATGAGATTCTTTCGGCAATGAGAATACACAATTACTTTAGGGTGGATCAAGAACAAAGTTTTAAGTACTGCTTCGTATCAAATTATCTTTCTTTTTGCATAATCTGGCCTTGGTATGGAGGATTTAATAATCCACAAGCAGAGGATTTATGTTGCAGCAATCATTAAATAAGGAAGGTCTTACATTGTAGGCAGAAAACAACTTCTCGCTCTAAGGAAATTTATCTGATTTTTTTTAATACCTCTGAAAGGTTGTAATACGGATAGCTTCAAAAAACAAATGAATTAATTTCAATATTTTTTTTCTAATCAGGCATTGTGAATATATATTTTATATAATATAATGTAATTTATAACACTATTAATTAATAGTTCTTTTTTTTCACTTTAACAATGCTATACATGTTTCTTTTTCCAAATTTTGTCTTATCTTTTCAAAATTCTCTACGAGAAGAATTCCGGATATGGGAATTATAATATGCCATATAAGTTGGCAGGTTCCCGCTTTTCTGGAGAATATTAATCTGATGACAGCTTGAGTTACTTCCATAGCAATATTAGGTCTTATCTGTTCATGAGTGATGTGCATATGGAGTGGACTGTAAAGGGAGACTTCTGTACATTCAGGTTGAACTTATTTTTAAATATTAGGGAAATTACGTTTTCGGCTGTCGAAACAGTGAACATAATAGCTACAAAACATAAACTATTATTTCGATAAAATTTGATATTTAAATTTAGCATTTAAAATGTGGATCAATATCATATTATAAATAAATCCAGAGTGAATGTAACACATATTTTAATAATTCTATATTAATTTAATTAAATCAGCCAGAAAAAAGGCGAATATATTACGAAATCAGTATTTAACATCTGAAAATTATTCGTATTTTTGAAATTGATCCTGAAACAACAATGCACTAATATTCAGCATAAATGTTTAATCTGCACATATAAGTATTTTAACAAATTTCAGCCAATACCATAAACCAATTTCGTTTCTACATTTCTATAATAGGCAACTATCATGTGCAGGTCCCTAAAAATAAACTCATAACTTCCCGTGACCTACAATTTGATGCAGGGAATAGAGATAATAACTTTGTTGGAGAAAATACTAGAAAGCTACAGAAAGAACTGTCCTTCAATCTTATTGAAATTTTCATTAATATTAATGAATTTTTTAAATTAGTATTTGATTTCTTGGTTTCAAACTGAAAATACATAAATGAAGAAGATGAATTTCTCAGTTTTCATATTAGTTCCAACTATCACTTCATAATGGAAATTATTCGTTGTTCTAAGTTCTTGAGGGGAAGAAACTTTTTATAATTTAAAACTAAATGTTATACTGTAAGGAATAAATATAGATATATATAAAAATGAATATAAAATCTTTTCATATCATTGTTGTTTCTAATTTTAAAGAAAAACACATTTACGTTTTAAAAACAAGACTCCCTTTGAAAAAACTTAATGAGTTTTCAGACTAATGTTATTAGTTAATGCAACATACAGCCAAAACAAATATCAGAATGTAATGTCATATCCTACCAAAATTGTTTGTTTTACTTCGCATTGACTGAATAAAGAAATATATTTAATTTATACCAGGGTTCAAACTCTTATTCCTAAAATTTAATGCACATTTAAAGATGATAATGACATTGTAGCGAGAAATTTCTATGAATCTCTATGAGCATGTTTGTGTTTTCATATTAAAA
Organism: Argiope trifasciata; assembly: GCA_026543055.1. Classification (NCBI taxonomy): domain Eukaryota; kingdom Metazoa; phylum Arthropoda; class Arachnida; order Araneae; family Araneidae; genus Argiope; species Argiope trifasciata. The sequence goes on along the minus strand of JAPMOQ010006524.1, from coordinate 259,465 downwards.
TATTTTAATTTAATAATGGTACTAAAAATATGTCTCAAACCATTAGGCTATAAATTAATGTTATAATACATATTCTGATAATGTTAATAAGTATGATTATTTGCAATGATGCTAAGACTTCATTTCGCTGAAAGATGCGTAATGTCCCATAATAATATTAGGGCATTACACAGGATGTGTGTAATATTAATATAAATTTATTTAATTATAAGTTTGTAAAAGTTATCTTGTCTCTACGTTTAATCTAATACGCATTATACGCAATTTTTACCTGAGTTGTTTAATTTTTAATCAATTTTTAGTCTATTGCGTTCTCGAAAATTTTTTTGGTGAAAGATTAAAGAAAATATTTTATATTTGGATTATCCTTTTAAAATTTAGTGTAGAAAAATATTAAGGCATGATTTCCTTCTCATTTTCCATTTTAAACGTCTTTGGCGTATTTTTGTAAAATAAATTAGCCAATGAATCTAAAACTATCTAAACTAAACTCAATGATCGGTGTCGAAAATTCCAAATAAGCTGTCAAAAACAATGAAATTTAAAATCAAAAATCAAAAAGGGGAGCATGCCTTAATTTTACTGCACTAATTTTTAATAGGAATATCTAAATATTAAATATTTTCTTTGAATTTCTGCCATAAAAATTTAGAGGATGCAATACACATAAAATTATATCAAAATTATGCACACTTACCACCATCAATCATTGTTCGTCATTCATTTTGATGAAATGTATAAAATATGTCATGGATATGAATAACGAACTACTATTTGAACTGATATGCAATCTTGAAATAATAAATTTGTATAAACAAAATTGAAACAACAATGAATATCAAAATAGTCTACTAAAAAGGCTCCTGTTTCCAATAAAAACCTTATCCCTCTACTTCAGCATAAACCTGCGGACATTAGGAAGGGCCGCAAATATTTATTATTGGCGATCAATAATAACTATGGATATTTGAAAAGAATATCATTTTTATGAATTTATCCTATTGAAATGTATTATGGGTGCATTTGTACCAGCTGACTGTCATCAAAATTTGAGTCAAAATGCATTTGTAATCACAATGTGTTATATCGAATTTCATTGATTTAAATCACTGATTTTATATTTTTTTATGCTTACATTTAAAAGAGAGCTGGCAGACAGATAGTCAGCTCTTGATATATTTGATTCAAAACATGATAAAATAGCCTCAATAAAAAACCGGGCATTGTGTTTGATCTAGCATTTTAAAGTTACCAAGCCCATTGGTTTCTTCGTATGGCCTTAGTTATAAATAAGCCCGCTGACATGATCAGAGATTTTAAGTGTATATTTAGCGTCTTTTGTTTTCAGTAGCGCCATCTAGGACCAAGTGTAGGACTTAGCTACTTCATATGGGGCAGACTTCATTCATTCATTTCATGCAAATACCGTAATATAGACTTGAATTAATCCCCTTTGAACCAGTACACCCTGTGGTATTGTCTCAACTTGGAGGACTTTGTGAACTTGGCAGATTTGTGCGTGCACCAGCCACCTTCTGCTAAGAGAGTCTTCTGTGGCTGAGTCCAACGCCTAACCAACCAGACTATCCCGGCCTTTCATTGGTAGTTAAACAGCCTGTCACACAGAATTTTTAAACAGATAACTTTCACAATTTTATAAAATTCTGCAAATTACATCTGAACCTTATAAAATAAATTTCATTCTTCTACTTCAAAGCGTTTTTATATTATCGTATCCACAGACAGATAGCCATAAGTCCAATAACTCTTCTTGGACCCATTGATGCATAGAATTGGAGATTCGACAGAATCTCGTTTAGTACTTTTAACGACTCGATATTTCTTCTTTACTCGGTATAACAGAATGAAGCCAGAAAGAAAAATAAGCAATGATTCGATAAATAAAGCAATTTGGTGTTTCCCTGCAGAATACATCTATCATCAGGCAGTACAAATTCCACTGTTGCAACCAACAAATAATCCAAATTTTATCTCAAACTGCTTTCGACTAACGTAGGCAAACAAAACTGAAAGTTTACTCACAATCTATTAGGTATGCTAATTTAACTTCTTGATTTCCATGAATGAGCCACGCTTGCCGCTGTTGGATAGTATTACATTTGAAAAGCTGATGCACACTCCATTAATTCTGACGCACGTGGTAGATGATGCGAGTTGTTAATTTATTCAACACCGATACCCCCTTCTGCGTGGCTCATACTCAATTTAATACTCACTTTGATGGATCTGAAAGTAACTCAGTTACGAGGGTGATGTGTTTCATTTAAGATATCGATTAGCTATAAAACGTTGAAATTGTTACAGGCTATTTACTTTGATTTCAGCGGGAGAATTTCTCGCGTGGCCAGATAATCCGGCAACGGCTGGATACTTCCCTGGACTGAGGTGAATGAGAAATCAGAGATTAGATGTTAAAAATGAGGGGAGAATACGGAATGAAATAAGGTTAGAAATACGTTATTGGTTTTATGAAAGGAATTGGTGAATTGAATGATATTTACAAATTAACATTAGGTTTCACAGTTTTTTGATTTTCTAAATATATATATATATATATATATATAGATATAGATATAGATATAGATATATATAGATATATAGATAGATATAGATATGTGTGAGTGTATATTAATATATATGTATACGTAATAAACAGTAAGTATAATAATAGTCAAAAAAATTAAACGCGTGATTTTGTCGAATCTCCACTTTTCAGACCTCCTTGAATTTAAGAAATAGAAAAATAAAAACTCACACATTTTGAAAAATGCCCTTCTGTGATCTGTGACATGGAAAACTCAAAAATTCTATGAAATTTAGTGTATGGTCTTTACAGCAAACTTGTAGAATTATGCCAAAGTTTGGGAAACATCTCTTCAGCGGAAGTTTGTCTGCCCGACTCTTTCTATATAATTTTACGCGATAACTGTGAAACGGAAAAAGGGAGAGGGATAAAATTAGAAACAGGGATTTTGCATTTAGCAAACACTTATCAAATTTTGAGCCCGTTCCAAAGGTAAAGTTGATTGTCGGTCGATCTGTATTTTCAAAAACATATGAAAGGCATAATTTATATTATATTTGAGGCTTCAAATGTAGCTTTTAACAAATTTTTGTTTCAATTAATTGGTAAAAACGCATATAAAATATAGATTCTATTTTTGAATATTATTATCCTCATCCTATGATTAAATATACAGATAAGTGACTACGAATATCACGTTGTATTCAGTAAATAGTACAATACTAAGTCCATTGCAAAGGTTAGTATTTTGAACCTTTTGTATATCTGGGTTTTCTGATATAAAACCTTTAATAAAAAATATACGAAAACGTTTTTTGAAGGCCACTAACGTTGATTTTTCATATGAATATAATTTAAAAAGGAAACGTCAATATAATAAAAAGAAACTGAGTAAAGATAATTTCCTTTTTTAAACAAAAATTAATACAAATGAATCAATTTGTTTATCAGTTAACGTCATTTTCAGCTACTTGGAAATGTCAAAAAGTAATGATGCTAATACGAGTCAATGCACTATATCGAAAATCAATAAGAAATTCCTTCTAGTAAGTAAACCTATCAAATATTTATATTAAAAACTACGGCAATTAAGATTTATTTCCACAAAAAAGTAATGTTTAATTTTATATTCAGTCTTTTAAATAAATAATTAATTTTAGTTCCATACGCACTATATACATTGCAAAAATACATCGATTAAAATGAAAAGGTTTCGACTGGAATAACTTTAATTTCCAATGAAATGGGAAACGTCTATATATGCGACAATGCTTTGGAGAATTAAAAAAAAGAAAATTATTCCATGCTCAATTTTAAAAAAAAATAATCATTTGATATATGCTTATAAATATGGCATTTCAAATAGTGTTCCACACGGACAAAAAAAATGAAAAACAAAACTTTGAAAGGCATAAAGGAATGTACTTTGTCTATTAAAAATAATATTATGCTTCTTATAATCGGAGAAGGGTACAGAATTTTAGATGTTTTGGCATAACATAATTACGAAAATTAGCGATCTCCCAAAAATATTATTTTCGGGATACTTTCTTGCATACATGATATTTTCAATTTATTTTCAGCACGCAAACTTAAAAAAAATAATATATTCAATTTCAAATTGAACAATTCAGAAATAGATAAAGAAAAATGTATTGAGA
>JAPMOQ010006524.1:236043-250259 GCA_026543055.1 Argiope trifasciata | reverse complement strand
AAATTTTAATCCATATGTAGGCTGGATCATTCAATAGGTCATCGTTGTGAATATATTGTTGCCCTTCATTGTGAAAGGTAAAAACAAGTGTATTATGCTTAGATATAAAAAAAGGTATTTCTGACAACCTTTTGGTAATATATATATTATTCTTATTTCGAGCTGCATCTTGTTTACTTTTTGCTTTCTGAAGTATTTTAACGTAAAGATGTCACAGATGATCAAACATTATTCTTTTATTATGGGACTGAAACTTTAATACAATGAATGGAACTAGAAATCCACATTCATTACTAACAATTCCGATGCTACTATCAACAACAAAAAAAAAAGCAAAACTCTTTCTTTTTAAAGAAATAAACAAACTGTTTTTCTTGCAGTCTTTTGGAACGTATCATGATCATTACTGAAAGAGAACTGGGAAGGAAGAATAGGGTCATCAGTCCTAGGTAGAATAATTTCCTGGTCAATTGACCTGCCTCCCATTGTACATAGAATGCCGAAACGTATTAGAGCTATTGACTAGGTAATCCATACACCACCAAACGTTTCAATCTATGAATCTGGATATTTCGTAATCATTCATTTTAATAAAGAACGGAGTCCACGCTGTTCAACTTTTATATCTGTGGATATTTCAAAATATCTCACTTTTTGAAGCAATGCCATACCTTGTATCAGTTGTTTTTTTTATTTTTCATTCTACCAGATAATGCTTTTGTATAAGGGAACTAAATGAGAATCACAGAAATAGTTAAAGCATTATTTTAAAATAAATTCTTCCCTAATTTCATTTTATTTCGTTCGTATTTTTACAAAGATACGATAAAAAAATGAGTAAAAAATACCAATCTTCTTAAAACTTTGTGTCTATTATTTAAGTCGAAATTGCGCAGTAGCTTGAGGGTAAAGGCTCCGAAGGTAAAAGTCTGATTTCAGGGTATATGAAGATGGTATTCCCATGCAAAACCCTTTTCTGAAAGGGGTTTCTTTCGCTTCCCGAACCAGGACTCGAACTCAACCATGTCTAGATCACCCGCTTCCCCTATCCCTGAACGACCACTTTTGTCGATATAAAGCCCTAATACTTATCCATTCAAAGTAAGTCAGATTAAATGTTCATTCATATTAAAATGCTTCATTAATTCAATTAAAGCTGTTATTTCATTAAAAACTTTTCTAATTGTAACATAATTTTTAATCAATAGAAACCAATGGTTCAATTTAAGTTATCTTATTTCTTTTAAATAGTAAACTAAACATATTAAAATGAGTTGCCATTGGATTCGAAAAATAGTTAAGCATTTAATCTACTTAATAATAATTCTAAATTAGTAAACTAAACAGTAAAATTAAATAGTAAACTAAACATATTAAAATGAATTGCCATTGGACTCGAAAAATAGTTAAGCATTTAATCTACTTAATAATAATTCTCTTGAAAAATATACATTATTATAAGCAATGTTACTTGAACATTTTGAGAGATTAGCAAAAAGTTATCTATGCATCAAAATCCTATTTTATAGAATTAAATTTGATTAACGGATTTAGACTAAACTCTAAATGTAAATGATTATTGTAATTATGTTTCTATATGCGTATGAGTTAATGCTACAAAGACTAGTACTCGACTACATCGAATTTCTTTGTTAACACAATCGCTCACTTCATAACAAAACATTTATTCACAAATTCCCCTTTCTGAAGGGCATTTCAGTTTAAATACTTTCTCGCAAGTTTATTTATTTTGAAAAAAGGAATATTGAAGTTTAAATGGTTTCAAGCACCAATTTTCCAATTCTCCACCAATTCTTCAGGAATGCGTGGCACTTTAATTTTCTTTTAAGAAAAGAATTCAAATTAGCTTATATCTTTGAGAAGCAAAAGAATTTCAAGAGTTCGGTAAGCCGGAATAAATATTTAAATACAAGCAAATACATCAGTCCAATTATCATACAAGGCATCCTCTTTTTTCCCCAAGTATTCGATAGTTCTTCGAGAACTATGACAACTTAAACACCCAAAGACACTTTCACCCTATCGATTTTTCGAATATTTTTTTTCTTTCCTTCCAATTTCGAAAACGTGCTTATAGAAGAAAGTAATTAAATAACTCGAAGGCATTGTGTACATTGGGCTTAACGTTTATTATATTCTCATCTGGACCCGTTGCAGGGGATTCCAAATATTGGAACATTCGATTGGCAATGTTTTTGTTTGTTTGACCAAGTGTTGGGCTTTTAAAAGAGCTTATGCTACTTTTCTATTCACTTAAGTAGGAAGCTGAAATATTTACTGCCGTGAAACTCGTCGCCACGATACAAAATGGTGCACTAACACGCATCTATATAAAGACATGAATTGGGTTGATAGTGCTAAGTATTCTGTCAAAATGATTAAGTAATCGCATTTGTCGCAACAGTGGAAAGCTATTAAGCTCTGGTGAGTTGACGTGTCGCGCAGTGAATCATCTAAAAGACTTAGCGTTGCCTGCTTGATTACCGTTACACAGGCAGTTTTCAGGATTTGTTTGGCTTAGAGGATGAGAGTAGACTAACATTCCGACGAAGTAATCTCACAGACATGTATTAAAATAGATGCCATATACGGATGTTCTAAATAAATATTTATTAATATTTTGTCTCTAATATTCTTAGTTGCTATTGCATTTTCGTTGTGTATAACATTAACTAAATCTTTACATTTATTTTTAATTTAGAATGCAATTAATTGCACAAATTAAAATAATTGATTCCTTTAGGTTTAAGATATTTTATGAGCATATAAAATCAGTATATATCAGTGACATATCAAAACCAAGATATTTAAAATTAACAGAGATTCAAAAGAAATATACTAGCGCCAGGTCATCAATTTTAGTACGACAACTAATCAATCTAGCTTTTGCTTTCAAGCAGTAATGAGACAAGGATTGATTCTGTTTGTAGAAAGAAATTTGCAGATAGATTTTCAGACTAGATTAGGCGCATATAGATCACTACGGTTGATTTTACGCTGAATATATGGAAGAACTTGGTTATTTTAAGACTATTGTCAAATACTTACCATTTCCTGAACTCTTCCTTGTAAGAACTAGTCTTCCTGTCTGATTATATACAAATTTTTTAATCGTTGTGTCGTTCATTTCTTCATCTGTGATGCCAAAACATGTAACCAAAGAGACAAAGCAAAAATCAGAAACCTGTAGTCAACACATTCCTCTTTTTAATAATATGTATGCAAAATAAATGATTTTCTAGATACTGTGTCATCATTTATTTATTGGAATTTTACCTTAACCTATCCATACATTAAGATATTCACTCTTAAAGTGAGCGCACGAGAAGGGGAACGATTGTTTGAATTTTTGTTTGAAATTTCCTGTGATAAAAAAATTTATCAAATACAGTTTATGATAAAAGAGCTTTGAGAAACTATTAACGAGAGAAATTCCTCGAATTTATTATTTCATTATACTTTCGATTCCTTAGAAGAATGGTAGAAACTGTACTTCAATGTCGTTCACTAAAGTGAATGCTGAAAGGAAGCAGAAGTGGGAGTTTTATTGATTGATTGGAGAATTCGGGAATTCTCAACTTTTGAAACTCAGTATATAAAAGTAAATCTTTATAATAAGGAAAATGACGAATTATCTCTCTGAATATGCCGAATTATAAAAGTTCTGCTCATAACGCTTTAAGTGAGGACTCGGAAGTATCAGAAGCAATTGTGAGAAAAATAAATAATTATATATTTATTAAAATGAAATCACTCTCTCAAAAATTGTTCCAAGACATGTTCTGAGGATATAAATAAGCTCACTGAATTTTTATCACTTTTTTATTTCGAGGAAAAATCTCCGAGTTGAAAGATTTGTTATCATTTTTTAATTGTTGGTAGGTAGTACCCATCGCATTTCAATGTGATATATCTTAATCTCAAATAAAAAATCTGTTTCGTCACATATAAGTCTCAATTTTTAAAATAACCATACCAGTTAGTTTAAGTAACAGCTACAGATAAATAATTCTGTAGGATAATATTTACTATATTTAAATTAAATGTGTTACGTTTCTAGCGTAATCCGTACCTACCAGCCAGAAGCAACATTCTAAACATATATAATAAATAGGTTAAAAATACTTGAATCATAATTATGAATGAATAATGCCTGAAATTATTTTGAACACGAATCATTCATTTAAAAATTACTAATCAAAGCAAAGAAAGTATACAGAAAATAAACACCTCAAATATTAGCGAATTCGGGGAAATTCGGCAAACAAAGTTTTTAAATTATTCTCTACTGCTTTTTACTATTTCGCTTTTCAACATAGCAATGGAATTATACAGCTATTGTTTGAACAAACCATTTTGTCTTCTTAAAAACAAATTTTCTCTTGGGCCAAAATTTTGTTTTGGGCCATAATTTGTTTTTAAGAAGAAAAGAAAAACATTGCATAGCTGGTTGTAATATTGTGAGACTAAATTATTACTGAAAATAATATATTATCCTCCTATAGTGTAGCATTTGGATGCGATAAATGGTAAGTGACAAATGGTAGAAATGTAAATTCTTATTGCCAGTTGCTCTGCCATCTTCCTTTACAAAGTAAGTATCAAAGTACAAATATAATATCGTCATAGACAGAATATGGCTATTATATCTCATAATGGTATATTCTGTTTAAACATGAGGGAATTTTGCACTTTGCGTGTCAAGTCTTGATATATAGAGTGCAAGACATCTGGTTGCATCTGACTGTAATATATATATTGAGTGGTATACGCAAGCAAATTGTTTACAGACGACCGCATGCACGTCAAACGATTCACGATAGCTGTCACGTTAAACTGACGATAGCTTAAGACTATCCGGACTGATCTGTGCAATAATGGAACTTCACCTAAATACCCAATGGTTTGGTCTAAATGTGGATAATTATTGCATTAGATAATTCATAAAATATTATTCTGTATTAATAAAAATCCCACTTTTCGAACTTATCAGTCAATGAGCTTATCAGTTTCGAACTTATCAGAACTAAAGAATAATGTTTCAATAGATTTTTATCTTTAGTATTTTTCAACTTACATCGTCCAATAACCATTTCTGTAAAGTACATTTTTGTTCAGATTACCTGCTATTTTTCCCATACTGCCTTAATTTAAATACTTACAATTACTTAAATAACTTATCATCAAATATTTTATAATTTAAATAACATTCATTTTCACTCAATTTTCTTACACTAGAAGTTTATGTAATGCGGTTCAATTACTAGTATTTACAAAGAGTATGATTTCGCTAGCTAATTTTTTAATTTATTTTTTCGCTTTTTCTTGCATTCGACATAGAAGCAATGTAAGAAAATTTTCCCTCGACGAAAAAAGAAAACAAATACATTTTTTGATTGGTGATGATTCCTAATTTATCATTTATTCCCGAATATCATCTTGTAAAGTTACTTTTCTCTGCTTTTATCGCTTATCTTCATATGTGTTAGTGGGGCATACAGTTTTCAGAAGACAGGAACTGTTAAATTTATGAAATCAAAATGCATCAAAAAATTAAGCATGTAATACTAGAAATGTTTCCTTATTATCTTAATAATATTATTATTAAAGCAGAAAAATTATTGCCATATGTTCAAATAAAAAATAAGGGCATTTTTAATATTAGTTAAACATTTTGATAAGGAATTCAAATAATTATTTTATTCTCTGTCTTAAATTCGTTAATACAATTAAAATTACTTCTAATTAATGCATAAAAACAGACATTTCTATTTAAGAAATATAATTATTTTCAAAAGAATTATTATTCTTTAGAATAATTCTAAATTACAAACTCCGCTTTGAAACAATTTACAATTAGCATCGAATTCAGTTTTAAATTTGATAAATTATTTTTTTTTGAAAATAAAACACGAGGAAATCTAAATTCAAGTTTAAAGAATAAAGACAGTCATAGAATCACGGTTAGAAATTTCTAAAGTCTTTTATTATAACATTGCAAATGAACCCGTAAATGGGTGATTTTTTAATGTCTTCATTATTGCTTTGAAAGTTTTGAAGGAAAAACGAAATGGAATTTATTGAAATGCTTAATTCTGAACTTACAAATTAACGTATATGTTAAAAAGTTATAATTAAAGTAGAAAATTTGTAGTTTCATCGAAGTTCTATCTTTTGTAAAAACGCTAATGAAAACCAAACCTTCCAATATTTCGAAACAGTAGCTGCGTTAACTGAAAGACAAATTTACAAAGAGAACTGAATAACTTAATTTGATGAAATGATCACTATGCAGAGCAAAGTAAGTGCTAAAAAGAATCAAACACAAAAGTGCTTAGATGAAAGGCTGAACATAGTAAAAAATAAATTAAATAAGAAATGTGAGTTATTTTGTATTTTTAATTTTAGTAATTAAGGTTATTAAATAAAATTAAAGTTTCGCTTTTAAACTTTTTTTTCCAAATGAATAAATTTCTATTTAGAATACTCTGAATAAATTGAATAATTCATCTGGATTTTTAAAGAAATCCCTTTCATTTTCAATAAACTTTTTGTACTTTGAATGAGTGATGTAAAAGCAATAATTATTAATATTTATTAATTGCGTTAAAGAGAGATAAACAATTTATTTGTTTAGAATATACGTTATATTTTGAAAATAAAAATGTGTAGCAGAATATATATACACATATGTACACAGATACTTGGATAAAAGATATAAAAAATAAATTATCACAAAAAAATTCAAAATTATGGATGAACATAAAACTATAAATTTTTTAAATACTTATGCTAAAATAAAAATATTTAAATAGTTCAAAATCCCATATGAATATTTAGTCGACAATATTAGTTTAAATTAATTTTGTAAATAACAAAATAAAAATAAATAAAACATGCAAGTATCAAATTTCTTAAATTCATATTTAAATTTGAAATTTCAAAACCTATATCAAACATCAGATGCGAATTTTGATTTTTTTCAACTATATTCTTTATGAATTGCTACAATTTTTCATCTATGAACAAACCACAAAACATTTAGTCATAACTATTCTACTGCATTTTTAGTCCATAACATTAATTAATTTAGTGAAAATTTAACATTAGTTTTTTGCAAATTACAAAATAAAAAATCACTGTGAATATCAAATGCCATATTTTCCTGTTTAAATCCATATTTAATTAAATTTAATCAAACTTGAAATAAATGTGAATTTTGAATTTTTCAAATACATTCTTTAAAAATTACTACAGATTCTCATCTGTTGAAAATCCACATCCTTTTTAATCTTAATTTTGAGACAACGTTTCAAGTTTATTCCAGTTGAATATTGTATTCACCGAAAGTTCTGCAGTATTAAGATAATAATCTAAAATTTCCAAATGATATTAAATGTCCGGAATAAGAGTCATTTGAATAATGTTCTGCTGAAAGATTATATTATGTAAATGTATTTAACATAATTTACTGTTTTAATGGGAATATCATCGTTAAACAGTTCACAACAATTTTACAAGCCTCTTGTATAGTTAATGATATGTATTAATTAATTAAAGAACATGATCTTGTTAAAATTTCCCAAAGAGCCGTTTATGTTAATGTTAGATATGAAATAACATAAATGATAGTAGTTGCTATAATATTCATTATTTTATTTAAGATTAAATGTAATGAATATTATTTTATTAAAAGATTTGAAACATTAGGTATTAACTCATACAAATATTAAATATTAACTAACTTAAAGAATATGTGTTCAATTAAAGTTGCAAGACATTGATTTTACTCCTGCATCAATTCTCATTAAAATTATTTAAGAAATTATATAAGTCTTAAAAGAAATTATTCGAAATGCACTAAAACAAACATAGCTAATGCCATATTTATAAGTAAAGAACACTTTAGGGATAAAAAACGAAGTTTTTAAGAAGAAGGAGTTAAAATATTTTAATATTACGAATTGCAATAATTGGAACAATAAATAATTCTATGTTTTGATTTTTGATTTATAAATAAAATATAACATTTAAAAATTACTTGAAATTACATATCGAAAAACAATTATAAATCTTATATGCTGTAAAAAATTTCTTTGCAGAAATAACGACGCATTTTAAAGATTGTTATAACCAAGTGACTTATTTCTATTTTTTCTTACAAAATCACTGATTTTCCCTTAAATTTTCCGATTGAGCATAGATAAAATATAAAAGAATTTTATTTTAATTATGGGGGGCCTTAAAATATTAATTTCACTCTTAGAATATAGAATTACATTTAAAATGATTGATCCTATAATTTATAAATTAATTCTAAGTTAGATGCACCGAAACTTTCAAAAATCAACGTTGCACCTCTAGATAATTCTAAATAGAGTTAATCATCACAGAGAATATTTGAATAGTCATTTATATTTAAAAATTTAAATAATTCGTCACTCTTTTCAAAAATAATGTAAACTTTTTTTTTCCAATTTTCCTCGCAATAATGACAATAAAAAATTACCGAGATAGTATTAAAAAAATTAAAACTTCTTTTGATGTTAGTTGTAAAATATACAAAGTTCCTAAAAGTCTTCTTAACAAATATTTTTCAACCCAATTCAAAATTTTAATATTTAATTATTTAATAAACTATTAACAATTATTTTTTCGGGCAATTCTACATTTCTTACGTAGAATCGATCAATGATTCTTTTGTGAAATGAGAAACATTAATAATAAAAAAGTTATTCATTTAAAGTTAATAAACATATTTATTTCCTATTATTAGAATTTTATGCTTTATTGAAAAAACAAAGCATAATAAGAATATTATTTTTATGCAGCATTTAACAGAGCTCGTGACAACGCCCATGTTTGTGAAAACTTATAAAATTGCCATGGTAATCACTTTTTGTTTCTTTTCTTGTTTACAAATTATCTTTTTATCAAATAATTCATCTTCAGCATTAGACTCTTTTCATATATGGTAATTAAATTTCATATACAACTAATGAGCTTTCCCAATCGCGGGTATTTCATCTATCAGCTTTACTGCCAAAACTTTTGTTCGGACTCTAAAACTTTTTGCAACTATTATAAACTATAACGCAGTGGCGAAATTCAGTTAAAAACCACTTTCATCTCTTCGCTTTGTATAGAAAAGAAGCATACCTTGCGAAAGCAGGCTTTATCTCAGGCCATGCCTCGAAATTGAAAGTCCAGAAATCCCTGCCTTGCGAAGAGATTTTTCGTATCCCTTCTGCCGGATGCAGGGGACCCTGTCTGGTGTGGAGCTATCCAAGCAACAGCTTAGAAGAACGGCCATTCTACCGGATATATCCGGCAGACAGAAAGCGCCCTCTCCTGGATTCTTACTTTACGGAGCGGTACAAGTGAGCTGTCCAGGATACGGGATTTTACCGGAAAATGTTTTAATTAGTTAACGAATAAAAGTTCGAGTGCTAAAGACATATATAGTCTTTGATTTCTTCAGGTTATTTAGAGAATAATGATACGTTAAGTTATGCCCAAAAATATTGAATGAGATAAATAATCGCTATGTGTTTATAATAGGCTAACTTATGCAAAGAATATTGAAGGAAATAAATTCTCCTTATGCATTTATATTCGAGTAATCAGAATAAGTTTTTACATCATTATATTATACACAGGTAACATTATCACGATGAAATATTAAAAAAAAAACTATTATAATTTCATTTCACCAATCAGAAAGCCCTATTAAGTATTAAAGAACCACTCAAAACGTTTTTGTTAATACTCCTTATTCTTCATGAGTTTTACTTTTATGAAACTATAAACTATTGCAATGATTGCACTTTTTACTTTTTTATAAATTTGTAGTTTAAGATGCTTTTTTTATGATTAACTTTTTATAGTAAAAACACTGGATAGCTTTGAGATTAATGGCAAAATACAAATATTTATATGAAATTTAGATAGACTAATAATAAAAATATATGGTTGACTTTAACACAGCCAGACGAAAATACTTATTATTGTAAAAATTTTCAGAAGCCTTTTTAAATGCCCTTTCTTTGAGGAAATACTTTATATATTATGAACCAGGCAGGACAAAATATCAGCAGTTTTGAGTGTTGATGACCCATTCTTTTTATATAGTTTTTCACATTTTTCAATTTATATGGTTGTAGAATATAGTTCAAGAATCAAAAAATCTTACTGGTACTTCTTTTACTTTTATATCAAACCATATAAAAGGTGTATCGCTTTTTTCTGAGCTGTCATTTTTCTCTATTTTCATTAATGAATCTCCCTTTAAAGGAAGAGGTAAGGTATTTTTTTAAATCAAATACCGTTTAAAAGCTTATATATTTTTGATATGAATATATCTATCTATCTATCTATCTATCTATATATACCGGGTGGCCAGAAATAAAACACCCCTACTCTGACCTCCCTGGATATCGAACTACTCAGTGTAAAGGCTTGAAAATTTGTGGACATACTATTCAAAAAATGGGGAAACGGATTTCACGAAAAAAAAATTTAGTTCCAGAAATCACCGATAGGTGGCGCTGTACCACTGGACGTATGCTGAAAAGACACAAAAACACGTTTTAAACACATTTTATTTGAAAGTACCAAGCATACATGAAACAAGGACGTTATCGATGCAGGGAATGCTGCTCAATATGGTTCCCTTCCTGAAGATGTAAAATGTGAAGTCTGTGGACAGCTTGTTCAACTGCGGATCGTAACTGGTCATCTGAGATGCTTCTCACATGCAGACTGATACTCTCTTTCAAATCTGCCAAGGTTATCAGACGTTCTCGATAAACAAGGTTTTTTAAGTGTCCCCAAAGCCAAAAATCACACGGATTAAGATCCGGTGAACGAGATGGCCAAGTTGTCGGAAACGCGCGACTGATTATTCTGTCAGTGGTGAAATGTTGGCGAAGAAACTGTTGCACAGGGAGTCCAATGTGTGGAGGTGCTCCATCTTGCATAAAAGTAATGGTGTCAAGGCATTGGCGCTGCTGCAAATGGGGTACAACAAATGTTTCGAGCATCCTTTTGTACCTGTTGGCCGTCACGGTACATGTCTCAAGGCCATTGGAAGTAACCTCTTCGAAAAAGAACGGTCCAAGGATGAATGTGGCTGTGAATCCACACCAGACTGTAACTTTCGGTGAGTGGAGTGGAATCTCTTGGAAGGTACGGGGGTTTGTCGTGTCCCATATGCGACAGTTATGGGTGTTCACTGTTCCACTGAGGTGGAAATGGGTCTCATCGCTCCACAGAATCTGCCACGGCCACGATGCATCCACTTCAACTCTAGCAAGAAATGTCAATGCAAAGGTCAGTCGCATCTCCCTGTCTGTGGCCAGCAATTGTTGATTAGGGCGGATTTTGTACGGGAAACAATGCACCATTTTTCTGAGTACGTTCCACACTGTGCTATAGGGAACACCCAAGTGTCGTGACACTGCACGTGCACTACTGCAGCCTAAAACATTATCCATTGACTGTTCAACAATACCGTTGGCAACATCTTCAACGACATCTGAACGAACCGGTTTGCGTCCCCGACCAGGCTGAACTCCAAGATGTCCAGTTTCCTCGAATCGAGCGATCATTCTCCTGAGAGCTTGTGGAAGCAATGGTCCCTTACGCAAATCCTTAAGTCGGCGAAACTCTCGAAGTGCTGCTGGAGCATTTCCTTTATTCTCGTAAAACAACTTCACAAGCAAAGCGCGTTCTGGCAGCGTGACAGCCATCACTAATAAGAATGACATTCCCCACCTTTTAACTTCTTTTATACCCAGAACATGGCTTCTAACCATGCTTTATGCAAATTTTTCTGGTTACAGTATGAAATTGCAGTTACAACGGGAGTTCTAGCTTCTTTACTATTTTTATTTTCTATAAGGGGCAGAAAAATTAAAAAGGAAGCATGGAAGCATTCCATTCCGCATAAACATTTTAATTTTTATTATTATTTGTGTCTTTTGATCATAGTTCCAGTTGTGCAGCGCCACCTATCGGTGATTTCAGTAACTAATTTTTTTTTCGTGAAATCCGTTTCCCCATATTTTGAATAGTATGTGTACAAAATTTTGAGCCTTTACACTGAGTAGTTCGATATCCATGGAGGTCAGAGTAGGGGTGTTTTATTTCTGGCCACCTTGTATAACAGCTATAATAAATATATCATTTCTATATCGAACGAGCTGGTACCCGGCGCGTTGCGATACCACAGTACATAAAATACGAACACGCGAATATCCTTTTTTATGTATTAGATTTGTGTATTCTTTTAGAGTTGTAAAATTTGGTGTTCTTTCAGAATGGTAATGAAAGAAACTACTTTTTGTATCTCGTGACTCGTTTGATATTCGTTCAGAATTCTCAAGTTTAATGTGAGAAAATGGGATTAAAATATTTTCTTTTTAAAAATGATTAAGCACAGGAAATATATTTATACCATAAAATCGTCAATATAGTTGAAAAGATAATTTTTTGAAAATTAAAATCGTGCAAAATTATTTGTTCTTCAATATTTTTGGTAGTTACTGCGAAAAACGCTAACATTTGATTAAAATTTAAAAATCTTGCGTTAGTCTCCACAACACTTTGTCGCATAATGTGTAATAAAGTTGTTACCTCTGAGAATGACATTTGCGTACTATAGCTACAAAACATTAACTTTTAATTTGGATTTGGCATTTCTACAGAATCTGTTATTTGGCGATGAATCCTTGGTAAACAGATGCTGTTGAGATAATTTTTTTAAATAATATTCCTCTATCCATCCCGTAGATGTAAGCAATAATCTGACCCAGTTTCATCGCAATCGGGTGAATGCTTTAAGAAGGCATAAGACATACAGACGAATATTCATTTTTATTTATATATAGATGAAACTATATTACAATAACCCTTACTATATATATGTATGTCAAACCTGTAATTGGGTTAGAGAAATGTAATTTTTTTATATTGTATACTATAATATTTGTGTAATAACTGTACATGCCGTACAGAAACATTCAGAGTTCTACTCACAACTGCTACAAACGCATTTTCCACGTCCAGTCATCGTGCCTCATCCCCGTGCAGCTGTTCCTCTACTCTTCACTTCACATCTTTTTAGGACAGACAGAACAGCCCCTCGGTGGTTAGAGACATGACAATTTGTATATTGCATTGGGGCCGCGGTGGCCAGGTGGTAAGGTCTCGGCCTCGGAACCGGAGGGTTTCAGGTTCGAGACTCAATTTCACCGAAGAACCCCGCTCACCGAACCATCGTGTGAGCGGGGTCGCTTGCACGTTAAATCTACCAGTCTAAACATCCTCCCGCTGGTGTGGTTGTGGAAATTAGGAGAGGGGGTGCCAGCTCCTGACCCTGGTTCAAAATGACGAGGTCCGTCCCAAAAGAGCCCTAGTGTTGTTTTACAACGGGACGGTAATATAACTAAAACTAAACTAATCCCCACTCTTCCCAACTTTTTCTTTTTTTTCGCATCGACAATCTATAGTTTCAAACTAACCGGCGATACGAATTCATTTTTCGAAAACTTACCACATCTTGGAAAGGGAGAAAATTATTTTCCATTAGAGGTCTTAAATTTTTAAATTAAAATTTTTGTATCATTAATTTGACTATCACATATCTTTATTTATTCCGACATTTTTACAACAACAACAAAAACAAGAAAAAAAAAACTATGTGCTATAAATTGTCTTTCTATTAAAAATATTATATAAAAACGAAGAAAAACATTTAGAAATATAAACGTATTAAAATCATACAACACATTTACACTTTTTCTGCAAATAATACAAATAACATTTAACGCAAATAAATATTTTTTTCCGAACGCATTTAATTTTCAAAATTTGTGTCTCCTTCATTTTATACTTTTGGAGACGTAATTTAAGATACCTTTTACACTAAGAGGTGAAAAATGCACATCTTAATCATGAAATCTCACCAATAAATGTCGCTGCTCTTTCATAGAGGAGCATATGCTTCGATCATTCTTTGATAAACTTTTCAAAGCTGTATATTCAAGCTTTTAGAATTAATATAAAAACTTGAAATTATCATTTAAGAGTGTTTTTACATTTTAATAATAATAGAATCTTTCAGTTTGTAATTAAAAATTGAAAGACGTTTTACAAAAGAAATTGAAAGGAAAAAAAAAAAAAAAAAAAAAAAA
>JAPMOQ010006524.1:211856-222970 GCA_026543055.1 Argiope trifasciata | reverse complement strand
AAAATTATGACCAAGTTATGCATTTTCCCTTTAGGTAGTTATCTTTCTACGATCGATGTCCATGAATCTGAAAAATTCAGTTTAAAATTAAATATAGATAAGAAATGTGATGACTTCAGAAAAAATTCTGCTATTCGGCTCATCATCTTGCGACCTCGGAGACAAGTTCGGTGACAAAAGGAATTTTTTTTTAAGAATTCAGATGGTCTTAACATTTTATCCACTGATACCGTCTTAGAGAACTATATTGAAGAACCTTTCTAAGATTACATCACTTTCTGTTAGTGACATCACTTCTTGCGGATAGTATATACAAAACAAGCAGTCAAAACCTGGTTGAGGGGAGATTTGGACAGCAAGCAAGCGGCTGATTTAGTGACTGAACGCGGAGTATTATTGCGGAGATTTGGATATTTCTTATTGGCTGATGCAAGTGCTGTTGCTTTTTCTAATTTAGAATTCTAGACTTCGTTAAAAATAAAGAGCTTTTTTGTAAGATCCTGCAATTGGATTACCACAAATACATCCGCGAGGAAAATTTTGTAACAATATATGTACGTATGTGGATACATAAAACTTATTATCATTTTTCTAAATTCAGAATTAGTGCATAGTTCTTAAAACTTTACTCTTTATTCTGTTGGTGATCTGCTGTAGGGCGTTAGAGTGTAATTGAGGGATTTAGATTGTCAAAGTATATGAAATAGAACCCTCTACCATCAATGCATCGTGGTAAGGTATATTGCGTGGGAAGCTTCGCATTAGAAACACTTTTTTGTACCCTCTAGAATTCAATGGAAAGAAAGGAATTTTTGCATTATAGATTAATGACCAACAGTCGTTATTACATGTGTCAGTATATTTTCCAAAAGAATTTCTTCAAAAATATTAAATATCGTGATTGATCCCGCAACAAACGATTACTGTGTAAGGAAATCTTGAATGTATTATATTTATTTAAATTAGCCCAAAATACATTAATATATTAATTAATTCTGTAAAGTAGAAACATTCCCCTTCCTCTCACAGAATGTATAGGCCACCCATAATTAGAATCATTTCATATGAAAAATTATTTAGCAGAATTAAACTGTATTTGGTTATCATCCGCTTATATAATCTGAAGTTTCTGTAATTAGTATGGAAAGAAGCACGAAAAACAAATGACAGAATTTTAGGAAAATAATTCAATATTTCCAGCCCATGTTAAGCAGTTTTCATCCTGAACTTCAGATTTGTCCTGGTGTTTTATTAGTAATGAGTATAATAGGAACTAAAAATCATCGGATACAAGATGGAACATATGTGAACTGGTTTCTTTAATTGGTATTTCTACCCCTGTGCACCTTCTTCTGAAACAGAATCCACCTTATCAAAAATCAAAACTTAATCCTACCAGCACGTCTGAAACAGTGCGCAACTTGAACGCTTCATGCATTTCTACAGCAAATACAATAAAGGGAAGATCTTCCAAAACAAGTATATTCTTATGGGCAATATTTTTATTTTTCAAATTGGAATGGGTACTCGCTTACAACTTCCTCTAAATATAAAATTAATTGTATCAAATGATTTCTATGGTAGCTTTCCCATTCATTTGTGGCATTTTGCCCTTTCAGTTAATATGTCATTACCATTTCTTCCACCTACTTTTTCACTATGACAACCATATTGTTTAACGAAAACTGCAAAGAACCCAGAGTCAAGCTCTCCATTAAGACTTTTTTAAGGTTTGCAAAAGCCTTTAATCATGAAATTTTTCTATTTCACAGAACAAAATCTGCATACCTTCGTGTTTTCTTCTAGTTCTGAAAGAGGCAAAAAGGTTAGGTTCAGAATTTAAACGAACGTCTCGATCGTTGCTTTTATGGTTTTTTCCCCTACCTAAAGAAACCGTACCTCACTCTAATGCTAAGTTCAAAATCATTTGTTATAATTATGCATTCTGAGAATTTGGTTTCATGAAAAAAATAGGAGTTAACTATTGAAAAGTTTACCTCTAGCATTTAGTAGAAGATTTAGACAAATTTTTTCCAGATAATTGTGAAAATCATACCATAAAAGCATATCATTCAGATTTTATTCCTTTTCATTAATTTGAGTTATCTAAGGATCGTATATCGACAGATTCTATTTAGCCACCTTGTATATTAATATAAAATAAGAGCATTATATTTTTAGATAATCTGCCTTTTGGTTTCACATTTCATTTAATAATAACAAAAGCGACAGTAAATTAAAACTTATCTCCTCAAAGAAATAATGGTATTACATTTTGAATAAATTTATAGAAATACTTTCTGCATGTTTTAGATGAGAGGTATTTACATATCATGCAAACATATGTATGCCGCACCTGTAATATCTAGTACACTTCAAACATTGTCTGCATTAATTTAATTTGTAGCATAATTTTCGTGATTAATGATTAATTGTGAGATAAACTCTTTTATAAGATTGTGTTAGTTTAATACTTATGCTTTACTTCAATCATAGGAATAAAAGTATTAATTGAAAATATTTCAATGAATTTGATTATTTTGGAAACAAATTAAATTATATATGGAATATGTACTAAAACTGATCTATCAATTGTTATGTTTTTATTTATGAGAAAGTTATACCTCCGAATCCTTTCGAATATCCACGTAAATATATCAATGATACATTTAGATATGACACATTTTCACCCGTGCTAGTTATTTGCAATATAAATGAAGCAATGACACGCATGCATAAATAAAGTAGAAGAAATATATGTAACTATAACATCTTTGTGTTTCTTCCTCGCTGATGATAGAATGTGTCAGATAAGTTTAGGAGATTTTCTTATTCGTTTCCTCGAATAATTAGTTATTTATAAAGAAACGCTTATTTATGAATAAAAATCATGAACATCATAGCGTAAATTTATCATATCATTTAATTTATTATGTTTCACATCATATCATTTAACCTTAAACAATATTATAAAATATTGTTTAATAGCATACAATTTTGCATATGCGTGCTATTAGGGATTAATATCCCAAGCATATCATAGACGTCCTGAGATATATAAATCTTAGAAAATCTTTAAAATATAAAACTTGATATAATAAATAGAAATCGTTTACAATTTAGATGCTTGTTAGGTCAATAAATTTGATAAAAAAAACTATTTTGATGTAAGCGTATTGAAATCATAAGATCGATATTATTTGCATTTTTTTAGAAATTGCTCTTCTATTAGTGAACTTGTACTGAAAAAAAAATAAAAAATAGCAATTGAAAAGAAAAAAATATGTGTATCATACTTACATGTTTTTTCTATCAATATAATATATGAATATCATCAGTCAATGAGATTGAAATACAGATCAAGATTTCTGAAAGCAATAAAAGTTGAAAAAATCATCCAAAAATGCACATTGTCTGAGATGCTAACAAAGTTCTTTAAAATGCATAATAATCCCAATTTTCCTTCCCATTGAAAATTCAGTGCATTACGTTTTTTCCAAAGCATTTTTTCTTTAACCTGATACTTATTCATTCGAAAAATAGTGTATAAATATCATTTTAGTACTTTTATTTTAAAATAATGAAATTTTTATTCACAATGAATATGAAAGAAATTTTCCGTAGCAGTTTTTGTGGAACAATATGAGAAAGAAAGTGATAAAATTGTTGCAGTGATTATGGAACAGTTTTGCTTATATTTCGTATCGATGATTTAGATTTCAACATTTAAAAAGAAAGCTTTCAGCGTACATAGTCTTTTGAAGATAGAGATTGATGCTCTTTTGTGTGAAGAAATATGAAATGGTGTATTTATTTTAACCTCATTTACTTTATTCCTTTATGAGCCCTTACATTTTTAGATTAATTAGAAAATGAGAAATTATTTTCCGATTGCATTAATTTGAACAACCAGATTTGAAATGCACTTATGCAATAAATACCATCTCTCCAAGAATGCAAATGTGTATATATATAGAAAAAAGAAAAATAAATTTTATTTCTATTGCTGTTGATGGCACTTGTCTTGGATATACCCATTGCCGAAGTCTACTGTTTTGAGTAGTAGCTTCCTTGTTCCAATAGCACCATTTAAAGAGTGCGTCTTAGCTATTTATGAGTCAGGCCTCCTTTCACGGGGTCATCTTTGTAATATATTTCATTCACACATTAGAGTTCAGACCTAGTTTAGATAACAATCACTTCTGACCCATTACCCTAGTTCTATTGTTACGAATTGGAGGGTGTTTTAGCTACTATAGATTAAACTATGCACCAGCCATCACGTGCACAGAACATCGTCACCTGACGGGGTCTGAACTCACAACTAATGCCCTGCCAGTCAGGATATCCCAGCCTCTTTTCTTTCTTAATGATGTTTTAAAAAGGCAATGTAGTTTGTAGCAAGGGTAGGTAACAGAAATGCGCAATTCCAAATTGCCTTCAAATTCTGAAATAATAGGAGAAAATGTTATGACTTGAAATTAGTTTCGTGGCTCACATTAATATGCATTGTGAATGTTTATCTCATAACAAAAACACTTTTCGGTGATCTATATAGAACACGATATATACTTTTTCATCTTAAATTGTAAAAACATAATGCGTCCGAGTAGAAAAGGAAAAGGCAAATTCTTGATATCTTTCTGCTGAAAGTTGTGTGGCATAAAAGTCCAAACTGAATTTTTTTATTTAGAAAAACTTCTTTATCTAAAATTTTTATCTGAACTTTAAATCTCATAAGCGAGAATATTTCTGAATAAGATGGTTTTGAATTTCTTAGTTATAACAATGTCTGGTTATATAACTAATGGAGAGCCATTTTAATTTGATAAAAAAAGGAAAAACCTCATTTTTTTTTAAACGCTATTGGATGGAAATTCTAGTTTATAAACAAGCATGATACCACACAGCAAGTATTGAATCCAACAAAAAATTATTCAGAAACGTTAAAAATATATTAAATTAATACTTATTTTTTTTTCAAACAATCTGGAATCTTTAACTGATTATGTTCTCCAATGAAAAGAGTAAAGCGAATGAAATGAAAAGAGTAAATAAAATGAAAAAGATCACAAAGGAAATATATGAAGGGAAA
Source organism: Argiope trifasciata (assembly GCA_026543055.1). Lineage (NCBI taxonomy): Eukaryota > Metazoa > Arthropoda > Arachnida > Araneae > Araneidae > Argiope > Argiope trifasciata. The sequence goes on along the minus strand of JAPMOQ010006524.1, from coordinate 217,875 downwards.
TACAAAATATTTAAATTTACATTAAAAGCTCCTCCTTCTAATACAATCGTCTATGTATACAAAAATTATAATGTATAAAATATATATTAAACTGCATATTTGTAAAAGAGATTATGCTCATTGCAAATAATGTATGCTTATTTTTATATTTAATCATTCTTGTATGTATGAATAAAAATAATGTGGAAACAACATTTCGTTTGGAGCAAATAAAACTTGTATATTATTATAACCATCCTCTTATGTAATTTACAGAAAATTATACATAACAATGCATATATTTAAACAACACTTTGATAATTGCAAATATTGCATGCATATTATTATATTTATTAAGCCTTTTGTGTATTTTTGAGGAAATTCTATATTAAAAGGCATATTCGTAAACAATTTTTCGTTTGTTACAAAAAATACATGTTCATTATATTTATCATCTTTTCATGCATTTTACAGGAAACTAGCTCTAGTAAATCATTGCGATTTAAATATTCTTTCCCGGTAAGGCGCTATCTTTGCCAATAACCTTTTTGAGTATAAAATAAATTACTTTACTTATTCATAGAAATTTGACACATTTTAAGAGAAAGTTTTGGCTCAGAAAATTAAACTTTGTTATGCATTCTGTCCACGTTTTTGATTTACAAATCGGAGCTTGAATTAATCAGATTTTGTTGGGGTTTTAATATTTATATAATTATATATTACAATAAAATAGCAGTATGAAAATATGCTATAAAAAGAAGCAAATGCAATTGACGAAGTATATATTACCTCTATTCTTACTTATCTGTCAGCAAAATGTGCTCATTTTTTATTTAATTAGGCTTGATATTTTCTATTATATGTATCTCATTAACTGAATACCAATGCATTTCTTAAAAAAAGTGTCTATGTTTGGAAAATAAATTAAGTTTGTTCTTAATTAACCTATTTCTAAAAATAGAGAGATATTTCTTTTACTGAAAGCGAAATTTTGGAGTGATAACTTATGTTACCTGTTCACTGAGAACAAATGTAACAATTTCACCTATTCATAGGGAACGTAATGCATGCAAATATGTTAAACCTTAACAAGGAATAATTCCGGGGCATTGACTAATAAATATTTTAGGATTACATCATGATAAGTTGATGATGTGAACTTTAAAATATCAAAAGCTTATCAATTCGCTATTTACTTTATACCATAAGGGGTGGTAAGTATGGTTACCAGAGATCGTTCAGGGGGAACTATAAGTGGTAAGCACATTTACCACTAAGCGTTAATGGTCAACACATACCATCGGTTGTCCAGTGGTAAATAAGTAAATTAAAACTTATACAGTTCTTTTAGTAATAAATCATGGAATTGTTTGGAATTCAATTTCAGTAATGTCTTACATTGAAGTTCGAATCTCATTTTGCTCTTATTAACCTTCCTGGTCGGATTGCTACATTCCACAAAATTCAAATTGTTCCAATCCCATACAATTTTATTAATGACCTTAGCCTCGAGTCGTTTTAAAAATCAACTAACATGTAGATTATAGTATTGAAATAATAAAATCAAAAATAAAGTTAAATATTCATAAAGTCATTCGGAATTTTAATTTCTATGGCAACAACACTATTTGCTCATTTTTCAAAAACGAATGCTGAATTTAAATTAAATAAATTTAAAATCAAATAATGGTAATTAAATAATGTAAAATCCAACATTTAAGGAACACAGCATTGTGGTGGATGTGGGTCCGAGTAAAGATTTAAAACTTTCGAAACATATGGCAGGTTAGAAGATGCTGAAGATGACTTTTGATTTTTTAGTTTTTATTTTTATTTTCATTCTGTCTCTGGAGCAGGCATGTTTAAAAGCGGAGCGAACAAGGAAACAAAACAGAAGACGACAGAAAAGGTATTAGACCTGTTTTCCCTCGTTTTACAAACCGTATTTTGGTACATAAAATATTGCTTATAGTGCCAATATATCATTAAAATTCCAATAGTAATTAGACGTAAGTGAAAACACAGGGATATTTTTTCAAAATAATTTTCCTACTAGAGTTCTTTTTGGGGAATAATTTATTATTTTCTTATTTCTATTAATGAAACAATCTAAATTAATATAATTAATATACTTATGTAAACGAAACTAATTGCAGAAACAAAACTAAGAATTATCTCGGATTTGAACATGTTTAAAATTTTAAATTCAAAAAAGTGCAGCCACAACTAAAATACAGATAAATATAAATTAATTAATAAAATAAGCCAAGCAAAAAGGAACACAGCCGAATCAAAATTACCACCAATAGAAAAAGACTTTTTCAAGGGTCACCCTTCGGCAAGGATTCAAAATAAGGGTTTTTTTTCTGTGGCGCATCCGTCGGCCAGTGTTAAAAAATATCGACCCCTCGTGACCCGAAAATTAAGGCAAATAGACATACAAATTTGAACAGCAAAAAACACAAAAACAAAGCAACATTAAAAAGGTCACCAAATGAAACAGTAATGTATAAAATAAAACTACATAAGAATATTCAACCAAAATTTAAAGAATCCACCCAATTAATTAATTAAGAAAACAAAAAGAGAAGGAGCATACCAGCAACCGTGGAAGAAATCTCACAATATCACCCCAACTGCCATTCTAATTATAATACAATGTAAAAAAGATATATGTAGTTTATGAGCGCCATCTATTTCACCTTTATTACGTCACTTCTGTTTTTATTAAAATATTGATAACGCAGTAGTATTGGGAAAAAAGACTTATTGTTTAAATTTTTAATAAAACAATTTGTTGCTTTTATAAATAAAATTTTGTTATTACAAATTGTTTTAATTTTATTAAATTGTGAGAAAATAAAATTTTTGAAAATTTTAGAGTTAAGATTAGAGTGATAATTACAGAGTTTCATTATTTTAAAGCTGAATACGTCTTTTTTATCATAAATACCAACTATTGCTTTATCATTAGCAATTTCAATCCTCAAATCCAGGTAAGTAGCTTCAAGATGATTTTTATTTGTTTCTGTTAAAATCAGTTCTTTAGGTTAGCAATTAGTAACAATATATGTATTCTCTATCTGAATCAAAATTAAATCATCAATAAATCTCCATTCTTTTATCAAGTAATTTTTAATTATTTTTTTCTCGTAATAATGCAGGAAAATATAGGCTAAAGCACTCGTAACAGTTTTATTTTATATATTTTCGCTTCAGCTGAGGATGTTTTTAATGTTGCTTTGTTTTTTCTTGTTTTTTGCTGCTGTTTAAATTGGTATGTTTCCTTGTCCAACCAAAGCCTTAGAGAAAAAATAACTTATTTTTAATCCTTGCCTGAGGGTGACCCTTGAAAAAGTCTTCATTTAAAATTTTAGGAGAAGATTGCAGTTCGAAGTTGTCTAGGAGGACTTTATTTTTAAAGCTCGCTTTATTCTTCCTGCGGAGGGAGACAACATATTTACAAGCAGCGCGAGCATGTAGAAGTGATGGAGGAAGCGAAAAATTATTTTTCCCTCGTTTTAAATAGCATATTTTGATAATTTTGGAATCTCAACAACTAGACAAGCAGTGCTTCCCGGGAGTGGTTTGTGTCTATCCAGGTTCCTAAATCTTTATGCCGGCATTAAAACACTTACCTAATCATTGGTAAAATATAGCGGTACTGGTTTATTACTCTCTGAACATCATTCCTGAATAGTAGAACTGAACTCGTTGACCCTTCAAACTATTAAACCTAATACCCAGTCACTAGCTAAGCATTTACATTTTAGCCAATAAATCTATTCTCCCAGCAAATAAAGTATTTTTTTTTCTTTTTAATTGCTACTGTATGCAGCTCTTTAAAATAAACAATATAAAATAACCATAATTGTAAAAGGGAACAGTTACAGCGTAATTTAACAATTTGTGTCATGCTGTTCGAATGGTAGCTATTTTATTTAGTAAATAAATATACAAAGGATCATAAAATCCGTTAAGATATTTTTGCTCTGTTGAATTTAAAATCCATAAAATAGGAATCAGTTTCTGAGATGCTTAAAACGATATGAGCAGAAATAAAGAGGTCATATTGTCCACTAATTACTGACACTCCATCTCATTATCTAACAGCTTGAATTTGAAAGAAGGGAAAAAACGGAAAACCGAATAATTACGTGTCTGGCAATTTTAAGAGAACTTTCGTTTCCGATACCTTATGGGTCCACCATTTTGAAGAGATAAAAGAACACGATATTTTACAGGCGGGACTAGGAGAGTTAACGATTGCATTTAAATGCTTATTATGCACTGACTTAATAAACTCAAACTTAATTTTAGAGCTAAGAAAAATTTTATAGGATATATAAAATATCCAAACTTTAATTCTTATCTTATTTCAGCAAAAAAGTATGAAAATAATGAATGAAATAAATCAATTAACTTAGAATGCAATATAAATTTTTTTAAATGACTTCAATTTTATGAGGAACAAATGAAGTTCACTTCAAGAAATCTTTTGAATTATCCATAATGAATGGTTCTGAGATAACTTGATTATAGAAAAAATTATCATCAATAAATTAAGAGTTTTAAGCATAAGTATTTCTAATAGATTTATTTGAATAGCACTTACTGCTCGTATTCAAGATGTTAAATGCTAATTATCTCAAATGCTATTGAAACAGACGAATCTGTTTTTAATTATTCGCATCAATTTAAAAAATAAATAAATACGAGATTCATTTTGCATACCTTCCTCGAAACTTTTTTTACACAAATCTTAGAAATATCAAATGTTATCCTGCATTCTAACATTCGGCATTTTTCAATCACGCTTTTTTAATGGATTTCTATATCCATGGAGGAGAGATAGAAATCAAATTATCATTGAAAGCTTATCGAATGAAATTCTTTGGGGCAAATTTAAGCCATTTGAAAGAGATTATTATATATTTTGCTTAAATGTTTTCAGCACTACTGAGGACACACATTTAGATTACTTCAGGAATTATTTCCAAATAATAAATATTCAAAAGTAAAAAGAAATGAACGTGTTTAGATAAATATTAAGAATTACAGTATTAATGGATTTGACGGTATAAAGTAACAAGTTATATTATTATGTATGGCTCTTAAACAACCTATTAACAATCAGAACAAGAACATCTGTAATGAGAATAGAGCTGATGAATATCTTTAATAATAATTAATTAATCAAATTTATAATTTGAGGAAAGAATATTTTTAAGAAATTCGCCGATGTGTTTTAATTTTCTAAACATTTTTTGATAATAGGTCCTTTTTAATTTATATTAGGAATTCAAATATCATCGAAAAATATGCATAGTTATGAATGTGTAGAGAGAAAATGTTCATCAAATTACGCTATCCTTGTGTTCCAGATCTCTGTTGTGTTGAGATCTCGGTTTCTAGAAACTTACTTCTAACAACAGAAACCTGTTAATGTGGAAAGCATTCATGTTAAATTGTTATTAAAGTTTAAAAAATATAAATTTCATGAAATTTGAGAAATTTATAAAATTATAATGCATTCTATTTGTATACTATATAGCTATAATTTTTTTTAATCTTTTTTAAATTTTAATTGTGAGCTTTTATTGGTGTAACGCCCCTTTTGGCACACACCTAATCGTTATCAAAATACATCAGAATATTCTATTTAATTTTGTAATTTGTTTTTAATTCTACTCAGACTTTAAAAATTGGCAATAGTCACTAGCTAAAATATTGCAAAGTAGTGGCATAATATCATGCCATTATTTATTAGGTTTATATATATTGCAATTATAGTCGATATTTTATTTAGGCTTATAAGAATATACATTAAAAATGCAGCCCTCTTAAAAATAGCTTGTCTAAGCAATTTTAACACTGTTTTGCAATTGTAAAATAAAGAAATTGTATAAAAATATTTATTTAATTCTCACGATAGAAATGTTCACTATAAGTAAACAGCTAGAAATCAGCAAAACGCTCAGCTGAAAGCATTCAACAAATGATTTAAAAATAATGTTGCTATATTTATAGAGAAAAT
>JAPMOQ010006524.1:167819-201856 GCA_026543055.1 Argiope trifasciata | reverse complement strand
GAGCCTTTTTGTCTTTCCATATAAATGCATGTCTGAATAGTCCATAATTTCGCACAGTAATAAAACTGCAAGTTTATGCCGCTCCACGAAAACTGCTTCTGTCATTTCCAATACCGTAAATAATATCGGAAAGGCGGCCCACCTAAACTCAGTGGGATGCATCAGAGAAAGAAAGGAAAAAGTATCTACACCTGCGCCTACTTCAAGGACAGAAGCAATCTCCAGAAGCATGTTATTTAATGCGACGGCTCTCAGTTCTTTGACTTTCCCTGCATTGAAAGGGAAGGGTCTAGGGACTGAACCCATATTATTAGCAATATTTTCTAGATTCCCTTGAGAGGGCGAGATCACTCGATGCATTAAATATTTGTTTTGTGAAATAATAATGGGAAACTTCTGATCTAGATGGCGATAAAGCTAAATCTTAATAAGTTAAGACAAGTTTCATTAAGGCGTTAACTTAGTGGCATGCAGTTGTTTATTGGAATTACTTTCATCAATGATTTAGCCTTTTGGCTGTTAAGTGCTTAATCTGAATATGGGTTTCGTTTGTCATTATTTATTACGAATCTTAGGAATGAATTTGTTTGCAGGCTTAGAATGAAAGTGGAGTAGTTAAAATTGATTCTTAGGATTGCGAAAGAAATCCTGTTGCATATGTTAGTGCCATCATGCATAGAAATTAAAGTGTTTGAAAGTATTGATGCAGATTTAATGGAATAGTGAGCTCAATGGCAGTATTTCAACATTTACCTTTCATATGAAATTAAATGTTCGATCCAAAGTGAAGAAATGTAATATTGAGATAGTTTAATCTTTTAAACACAGCATTTTAACTTTTGCTAGATTTCTCTAAAATGAGCCTGTAATGCTCTCTTTTGATTTAATATTGCATGTCGTTGCAAGTATAAAACTGATTCTTACAAATATGATACAAAATATTCACCAACAATATATACTTAAAATTTCAATTGCAATATAAATCTCATATCAATGATTCTTACAAATTTAATACAAGGATGTTTACCAGCAATGTTTATCAAAAATTTCATATGCGATAGAGTTTTTAAAACATGCGAGATTAAAACTAATGTTTATTATAATATGAGTTATTTCAAAAGATTGGATATTGCAAATAACAAACGATGATATTAAATATACAGTGTCATTAGACAATTTTAATTTGAAATAATCTTCTTGCAATTTTTATAGGCATAAAATATTTTTTTCTTCCATTCTAGTAGAAAAATAATTATATTGATGCTCTTGTGTTACTTGTTCTCATTACGTTGTCCTTTAGCATTTTTAGATACTGGATTAAATACTGCCCATTAATATTTTGAATTGAAAATGTACAGAAATAAATATGAAATAATATGAAATAAACAGTTCAAAAATTCATGTCAACAAATAGGCTATAAACTACAAAAAAAAGTATGCAGATCATGAAAATGATAAACTTTAGAAAATTAGTTGTAGTGTTGAAAATTATCATATCTTGACATATATCAATTATCACATAAATTATCATAATTTGAGAAAGTAACTTAAGTATAAAATTTTCATAATAGTAATATCATGTACATTTTCCCATCGGAATCTAAATTTTAGAATTTAAGAAGTCTTTACCTCTTCATAAGACCTATTCCCTTGTCTCCTCCCTGAATATATTAACTTAAAACCACTGAAACTTCTTACTATTCTCATATTTATCAGTATGAAAATTTAGACGAATATGAGATTTTATGAGAATGTATATTTCTGATGATTCTAAGTTATTGTTATAATAATAACATTATACACATTTAACTATTGGCAACTCAGTTATAAGGATTCCATAAGACTTGTCTTCTTCAAAAGACACATTCTGTTATTTTCTTTCCGAATTTATTTAATTAAAATCCCTGACAAATTTGAATATTCACAAATTTATGAATATCTAAAAGTAGTAAGATGAAAAAGAGATTTCATGAGCATGTATATTTATGATAAATATGAGATACTTATGAGTATTTTGAGTACTTTTGGTATGTAAGATTTAGAAATCTATCATTATTCGACTATTATTTTCATTAAGGAATGAACCTGAATAATTTAAAATAATCAGCGTCCAATTGAATATTAAGCGCTTACCTCTTAAGACCATTATAAAATGATTAACATGTTATAATTCCTTCCTATATAGAAGAAGGCATTATAAGAAGGAATCACTAATTTAGGAATTTTGAGAAATGGGCCCATGTGTAAACATAGAAAATGAAAATTTAGAAATTGAACTATTTATGCATATAAATTCAGATAACCCAAAAGGATTTCAAATGTTGTTGTTTTTTCAATCTCGAATAACTAATTTATCCGTGCAAATTTTTATGATTTTATTAAAAGACTCAAATATTTGAATTTACAGATACGACACCCCTGTGTGTTTTCGTACAAGAGATCATATACATTTTCCTTGGATACTATTTTGAAATATCTCGAGTGCTTTTTTAATAATCATTTACCCTTTCTCAGTTTTCAAGTCGTAGATTTTATTCAAAGAATATTATAATGATTCCCAATGATCAAGACATCTTAGATATTTTCTCGTAGCAGAGAAATAAAGTTTTGAAGAGCACAATGGAAAGTTGAAAAGATGGAGATATAGATTCGTATCATAAAGAGCAAAAATTGTAAAAAAGAATAATTTATAATTATACTTTTCCGTGGTCAATGTTCTAATTTTAGAAGAAAGCGTAATTATTCTGTTAATCATAATAATAAACAAAATAAAGCATGTCAGGTCAAAATTGAAGGAAATTATTTTTTGTCTGTCTATATTTAAAAAAAGAAAACGTCACTTTGGGAAGAATTTCCAGTTAAGTGTCATCACAATAAACTGTAGGCAAATTTATGAATAAAATTGATTTTTGTAATTTTGCCAATTTTCAGAAAACATGTTACGAATGAATAACGAGCGTCCTTTTTGTGTGGGGCATTTGGTAAATTTCCAGATAGGAAATCTAAAAAAAATTCAAGTTTGATATTTATACCAACAGCCCTCTATCTTGAACGTTGACGTGTTCAGGGGATGCTTAAGTTATTATGAAAAATCAGTTGAAAATTGATTTCAAAACTATTTAAATAATAAAATGCGTAAATCAAAACTTCAACATTTTATAGAGATTTAACTCTAAGGGATTTTGTGAACTACGCTTGTTCCATTTTTATGTAAGATAAACTATTACATATAATTGCATGTATCTTTCTAACTAAAACTTTATAATGATAACTATCAAAATATTCAATAAATATTTTAAATATTAAAATTATGACCAAGTTATGCATTTTCCCTTTAGGTAGTTATCTTTCCACGATCGATGTCCATGAATCTGAAAAATTCAGTTTAAAATTAAATATAGATAAGAAATGTGATGACTTCAGAAAAAATTCTGCTATTCGGCTCATCATCTTGCGACCTCGAAGACAAGTTCGGTGACAAAAGGAATTTTTTTAAAAAAATTCAGATAGTCTTAACATTTTATCCACTGATACCGTCTTAGAGAACTATATTGAAGAACCTTTCTAAGATTACATCACTTTCTGTTAGTGACATCACTTCTTGCGGATAGAATATACAAAACAAGCAGTCAAAACCTGTATGAGGGGAGATTTGGACAGCAAGCAAGCGGCTGATTTAGTGACTGAACGCGGACTGAATATCCAAATCTCCGCAATAACGCGGAGTATTATTGCGGAGATTTGGATATTTCTTATTGGCTGATGCAAGTGTTGTTGCTTTTGCTAATTTAGAATTCTAGACTTCGTTAAAAATAAAGAGCTTTTTTGTAAGATCCTGCAATTGGATTACCACAAATACATCCGCGAAGAAAATTTTGTAACAATATCTGTACGTATGTGGATACATAAAACTTATTATTATTTTTCTAAATTCAGAATTAGTGCATAGTTCTTAAAACTTTACTCTTTATTCTGTTGGTGATCTGCTGTAGGGCGTTAGAGTGTAATTGAGGGATTTAGATGGTCAAAGTATATGAAATAGAACCCTCTACCATCAATGCATCGTGGTAAGGAATATTGCGTGGGAGGCTTCGCATTAGAAACACTTTTTTTGTACCCTCTAGAATTCAGTGGAAAGAAAGGAATTTTTGCATTATAGATTAATGACCAACAGTCGTTATTGCATGTGTCAGTATATTTTCCAAAAGAATTTCTTCAAAAATATTAAATATTGTGATTGATCCCGCAACAAACAATTACTGTGTAAGGAAATCTTGAGCGTATTATATTTATTTAAATTAGCCCAAAATACATTAATATATTAATTAATTCTGTAAAGTAGAAATATTCCCCTTCCTCTCACAGAATGTATAGGCCACCCATAATTAGAATCATTTCATATGAAAAATTATTTAGCAGAATTAAACTGTATTTGGTTATCATCCGCTTATATAATCTGAAGTTTCTGTAATTAGTATGGAAAGAAGCACGAAAAACAAATGACAGAATTTTAGGAAAATAATTCAATATTTCCAGCCCATGTTAAGCAGTTTTCATCCTGAACTTCAGATTTGTCCTGGTGTTTTATTAGTAATGAGTATAATAGGAACTAAAAATCATCGGAGACAAGATGGAACATATGTGAACTGGTTTCTTTAGTTGGTATTTCTACCCCTGTGCACCTTCTGAAACAGAATCCACCTTATCAAAAATCAAAACTTAATCCTACCAGCACGTCTGAAACAGTGCGCAACTTGAACGCTTCATGCATTTCTACAGCAAATACAATAAATGGAAGATCTTCCAAAACAAGTATATTCTTATGGGCAATATTTTTATTTTTCAAATTGGAATGGGTACTCGCTTACAACTTCCTCTAAATATAAAATTAATTGTATCAAATGATTTCTATGGTAGCTTTCCCATTCATTTGTGGCATTTTGCCCTTTCAGTTAATATGTCATTACCATTTCTTCCACCTACTTTTTCACTATGACAACCATATTGTTTAACGAAAACTGCAAAGAACCCAGAGTCAAGCTCTCCATTAAGGCTTTTTTAAGGTTTGCAAATGCCTTTAATCATGAAAGTTTTCTATTTCACAGAACAAAATCTGCATACCTTCGTGTTTTCTTCTGGTTCTGAAAGAGGCAAAAAGGTTAGGTTCAGAATTTAAACGAACGTCTCGATCGTTGCTTTTGTGGTTTTTTTCCCTACCTAAAGAAACCGTACCTCACTCTAATGCTAAGTTCAAAATCATTTGTTATAATTATGCATTCTGAGGATTTGGTTTCATGAAAAAAATAGGAGTTAACTATTGAAAAGTTTACCTCTAGCATTTAGTAGAAGATTTAGACAAATTTTTTCCAGATAATTGTGAAAATCATACCATGAAAGCATATCATTCAGATTTTATACCTTTTCATTAATTTGAGTTATCTAAGGATCGTATATCGACAGATTCTATTTAGCCACCTTGTATATTAATATAAAATAAGAGCATTATATTTTTAGATAATCTGCCTTTTGGTTTCACATTTCATTTAATAATAACAAAAGCAACAGTAAGTTAAAACTTATCTCCTCAAAGAAATAATGTTATTACATTTTGAATAAATTTACTGAAAGACTTTCTACATGTTTTAGAGAGAGGTATTTACCTATTATGCAAACATATGTATGCCGCACCTGTAATATCTAGTATACTTCAAACATTGTCTGCACTAAATTTGTAGTATCATTTTCGTGATTAATGATTAATTGTGAGATAAACTCTTTTATAAGATTGTGTTAGTTTAATACTTATGCTTTACTTCAATCAAATGAATAAAAGTATTAATTGAAAATATTTCAATGAATTTGATTATTTTGGAAACAAATCAAATTATATATGGAATATGCACTAAAACTGATATATCAATTGTTATATTTTTATTTATGAGAAAGTTATAGCTCCGAATCCTTTCGAATATTCACATAAATATATCAATGATACATTTAGATATGACACATTTTCACCCGTGTTAGTTATTTGCAATATAAATGAAGCAATGACACGCATGCATAAATAAAGTAGAAGAAATATCTGTAACTATAACATCTTTGTGTTTCTTCCTTGCTGATGATAGAATGTGTCAGATAAGTTTAGGAGATTTTCTTATTCGTTTCCTCGAAGAATTAGTTATTTATAAAGAAACGCTTATGTCTGAATAAAAATCATGAACATCATAGCGTAAATTTATCATATCATTTAATTTATTATGTTTCACATCATATCATTTAACCTTAAACAATATTATAAAATATTGTTTAATAGCATACAATATTGCATATGCGTGCTCTTAGGGATTAATATCCCAAGCATATCATAGACGTCCTGAGATATATAAATCTTAGAAAATCTTTAAAATATAAAACTCGATATAATAAATAGAAATCGTTTATAATTTAGATGCTTGTTAGGTCAATAAATTTGATAAAAAAAACTATTTTGATGTAAGCGTATTGCAATCATAAGATCGATATTATTTGCATTTTTTTTTAGAAATTGCTCTTCTATTAGAGAACTTGTACTGAAAAAAAATTAAAAAATAGCAATTGAAAAGAAAAAAAAAATATGTGCATCATACTTACATTTTTTTTCATCAATATAATATATGAATAACATCAGTCAATGAGATTGAAATACAGATCAAGGTTTCTGAAAGCAATAAAAGTTGAAAAAATCATCCAAAAATGCACATTGTCTGAGATGCTAACAAAGTTCTTTAAATTGCATAATAGTCCCAATTTTCCTTTCCATTGAAAATTCAGTGCATTACGTTTTTTCCAAAGCATTTTTTCTTTAACCTCATACTTATTCATTCGAAAAATAGTGCATAAATATCATTTTAGTACTTTTATTTTAAAATAATGAAATTTTTATTCACAATGAATATGAAAGAAATCTTCCGTAGCAGTTTTTGGGGAACAATACGAGAAAGAAAGTAATAAAATTGTTGCAGTGATTATGGAACAGTTTTGCTAATATTTCGTATCACTGATTGAGATTTCAACATTTAAAAAGAAAGCTTTCAGCGTAAATAGTCTTTTGAAGATAGAGATTGATGCTCTTTTGTGTGAAGAAATATGAAATGGTGTATTTATTTTAACCTCATTTACTTTATTCCTTTATGAGCCCCTACATTTTTAGATTAATTAGAAACTGAGAAATTATTTTCCGATTGCATTAATTCGAACAACCAGATTTGAAATGCACTTATGCAATAAATACCATCTCTCCAAGAATGCAAATGTGTATATATATAGAAAAAAGAAAAATAAATTTTATTTCTATTACTGTTGATGGCACTTGACATGGATATACCAATTGCCGAAGTCTGCTGTTTTGAGTAGTAGCTTCCTTGTTTCAATAGCACCATTTAGAGAGTGCGTCTTAGCTATTTATGAGTCAGACCTCCTTTCACGGGGTCATCTTTGTTAATATATTTCATTCACACATTGGAGTTCAGACTTAGTATAGATAACAATCACTTCTGACCCAGTACCCTAGTTCTATTGTTAAGAATTGGAGGGTGTTTTAGCTACGATAGGTTAAACTATGCACCAGCCATAACGTTCACAGAGCATCGTCACCTGACGGGGTCTGAACTCACAACTAACGCCCAGCCAGTCAGGATATCCCAGCCTCCAAATTGCCTTCAAATTATGAAATTATAGGAGAAATTTTTATGACTTGAAATTAGTTTTGTGGCTCATATTAATATGCATTGTGAATGTTTTTCTCATAACAAAAACACTTTTTGGTGATCTATATAGAACACGATATATATTTTTTCATCTTAAATTGTAAAAACATTATGCGTCCGAGTAGAAAAGGAAAAGGCAAATTCTTGGTATCTTTCTGCTGAAAGTTGTGTGGCATAAAAGTCCAAACTGAAATTTTTTGTTCTAGAAAACATCTAAAACATATTTATCTAAAATTTTTATCTGAAGTTTAAATCTCATGATCGAGAATATTTTTGAATAAGATGATTTTGAATTTCTTAGTTATAACAATGTATGGTTACATAACTAATGGAGAGCTATTTTAATTTGATAAAAAAAGAAAAACCTCATTTTTTGAAGCGCTATTGAATGCAAATTCTAGTTTATAAACAAGAATGATACCACACAGAAAGTACTGAATCCAACAAAAATTTATTCAGAAACGTTAAAAATATATTAAAATAGTACTTATTTCTTTTTCAAACAATGTGGAATCGTTAATTGAGGTTGTTCTCCATTGAAAAGTGTAAAGCGAATGAAATGAAAAGAGCACATAAAGAGCACAGAGGAAGAGTGAAAAAGAGCACAGAGAAAGAGTGAAAAAGAGCACAGAGGAAGAGTGAAAAAGAGCACAGAGGAAGAATGAAAAAGAGCACAAAGGAAATATATAAAGGGAAAAACAAAATATTTCAATTTACATTAAAAACTTCTCATTTTAATACAATCGTCTATGTATATAAAAATTATACTCATATAAACTATACACTGAAGTGACAAAAGTCATGGGATGACTGTTAATATCGTTTCGGTCCTCCTTTTGCCCGGCGAAGTGCAACAACTCGACGTGTCATGGAGTTCACAAGTCGATGGAAGTCCTTTGCAGGAATATTGAGCCATGCTGTCTGTATAGACGTCCATAATTGTGAAAGTGTGGATGGTGCAGGAGTTTGGGCACGGACGGACCTTTCGATGATGTCCCATAAATGCTCGATGGGATTCATATCGGGCGATATAGGTGGCCAGATCATGCGCTGGGATTGTCAGGAATGTTCTTCAAACCAATAGCGAACAGTTATGGCCCGGTGAAATGGCTCAATGCCATCCATAAAAATCCCATCGTTGTGTGGGTACGTGAAGTCCATGAAAGGCTGCAAGTGATCTGCAAGCAGCTGAACATAACCATTTCCAGTCAATGATCGGTTCAGTTGCACCAGAGGACCGAGTCCATGCCATGTAAAAACAGCCCACACCATTATGTAGCCACCACCAGCTTGAACAGTGCCTGGCTGACAGTTTGGGTCCATGGCTTCGTGGGGTTTGCACCACACTCAAACTCTACCATCAGCTCGTAACAACTGAAATCGTCACTCATCTGACCACGCCACGGTTTTCCACTGGTCTAGGGAACAGTCGATATGCTCACGAGCCCAGGAGAGTCGCTGCAGGCGATGTCGTGCTGTCAATAAAGGCACTCGAGTCGGTCTTCTGCTGTCATAGCCCAAGGAAGACAAATTTAGCCACACAGTCCTATCGGACACGTCCCTCGTACGTCCCACATTGATTCCTGCAGTTATTTGACGAAGTGTTGCGTGTCTATTAACATTGACCATTCTACACAGACGTCGGCGGTCTCGGTCGTTAAGTGCAGGTGGTCGCCCACTGCGCTGTCCATGACGGGATGGGATGCCTGAAATTTCATACTCTCGGCACACCCTTGATACTGTGGATCTCGGAATGTTGAATTCACTAACGATATCCGCAATGGAATGACCCATGCGTCTAGTTCCAACTAACATTCCACGTTCAAAGTCTGTTAATTCTCGTCGTGCCGCCATGGATCACGAAAAACCTATTCACATGAATAACTTGAACACAAATGAAAGCTCTGGAATACGAACTGCGCATTTATACTTTTCCGCTGCGATACTACTGCCATCTGTATATTTGCATATTGCTATCCCATGACTTTTGTCACTTCAGTGTATATTAAACTGTATATTTGTAAAATAGATTATTTAATTGCAAATAATGCACGCCTATTATTATATTTATTCATTCTTTTATGTATTTTATAGTAAATTATTAATAAAAAAACAATATGGAAACAGCATTTCGTTTGGAGTAAATAAAACTTGTATGTTATTATAACCATACTCATATGTATTTTTAGTAGAATTAAACATAAAAATGCATATGTGTAAACAATACTTTGATAATTGCAAATATTGCACTGATGTTATTATATTTATTAAGCCTTTTATGTATTTTGGAGGAAATTATATATAAAAAGGCATATGCGTAAACAACAATTCGTGTGTTACAAAAAATGCATGTTCATTACATCTATCATCTTTTCATGCATTTTACAATAAACTGGTTTTAGTAAATCGTTGTGGTTTAAATACTTTTTTTCCGGTAAGGCGGTGTCTTTGGCAGTAATCTCTCTGACTATAAAATAAATTACTTTACTCATTCATAGAAATCCGACACTTTTTTAAGAGAAAGTTTTGGCCCAGAAAATTAGACTTTGTAATGCCTTCTATCCACGTTTTTGATTTACAAATTGAAGCTTGAATTAATCAGCTTTTGTTGGGGTTTTAATATTTATATAATTTTATATTACATTAAAATAGCAGTATGAAAATATGCTATAAAAATAAGCAAATGCAATTGACGAAGTATATATTACCTGTATTCTTACTTATTTATCAGCAACACTTACTTATTTATCAATTATTCTTATTATTTGCTATTTAATTTATAACATAAGGTTCATTTTTAATTTAATTAAGTGTGATATTTTCTATTATATGTATCTCATTAACTGAATACCAATGCATTTCTAAAAAAAAGTGTCTATGTTTGGAAAATGAATTAATTTTTTTCTTAATTAACCTATTTCTAAAAATAGAGAGATATTTCTTTTACTGAAAGCGAAATTTTGAAGTGATAACTTATGTCACCTGTTCACTGAGAACAAATGTAACAATTTCACATATTCATAGGGAACGTAACGCATGCAAATATGTTAAGCCTTAACAGGGAACAATTCCGGGGCGCTGACAAATAAATATTTTAGGATTACATCATGACAAGTTGATGATGTGAATTCTAAAATATCAAAAGATCATCAATTCGCTATTTAATTTATAACATAAGGGGTGGTAAGTAGGGTTACCAGAGATCGTTCAGGGGAAACTATAAGTGGTAAGCACATTTACCACTAAGCGTTAATGGTCAACACATACCATCGGTTGTTCAGTGGTAAATAGGTAAATTAAAACTTATACAGTTCTTTTAGAAATAAATCATGGAATTATTTGGAATTCAAATTCAGTAATGTCTTACATTGAAGTTCGAATCTCATTTTTCTCTTATTAACCTTCCTGGGCGGATTGCTACATTCTACAAAAATCAAATTGTTCCAATCTCATACAATTTTATTTAATGACAGCCTCGAGTCGTTTTAGAAATCAACTAACATGTAGATTATAGTATTGAGATAACAAAATCAAAAATAAAGTCAAATATTCATAAAGCCATTCGGAATTTTAAGAAGTTTCAATGGCACCAACACTATTTGCTCATTTTTGAAAAATGAATGCTGAATTTAAAGTAAATAAAATTAATAACAAATAATGGTAATTGAATAATATAAAATCCAACATTTAAGGAACACAGCATTGTGGTGAATGTGGGTCCGTGTAAAGATTTCAAACTTTCGAAACATATGGCAGGTTAGAAGATGCTGAAGATGACTCTTGATTTTTTATTTTTTATTTTTTATTTTGTCTCTGGAGGCAGGCATGTTTACAAGCGGAGCGGACAAGGAAACAAAACAGAAGACGACAGAAAAGGTATTAGACCTGTTTTCTCTCGTCTTACAAACCGTATTTTGGTACATAAAATATTGCTTACAGTGCCGATATATCATTAAAATTCCAATAGTAATTAGACGTAAGTGAAAACACAGGAATATTTTTTTAAAAATAATTTTTCTATTGGAGTTCTTATTGGGGAATAATTATCTTATTTTTTGTAGATTTTCAAGAAAGCGTATGAAAGTCGACTCCTAACCGATTTAATTATTTTACAAAACTTTTCTTGAATTAATTAAGTACAGAAACGGAATCGGATCAGGAAACAAGAGAGCATTTCTTAGATTGAAGGTACTAGGGGCAAACTTAGATAAAATTCCTGACTCAACAAAAATTAAATTGAAACTAATTAGGTCGAAAACAAATTAAATTTTAGTTCTGAACTAAACAACAAAATGTTCACAAAGAGGAAAAGGAAATGAATTAAAACCTATTAATGAAACAATCTAAATTAATATAATTAATATGCTTATGTAAATGAAACTAATTGCAGAAACAAAACTAAGAATTATCTCGGATTTGAACATGTTTAAAATTTAAAATTTTAAAAAGTCAATCATTGTATTTAATTTACGCAAATGCAGCCACAACTAAAATACAGATAAATATTAATTAATTAATAAAATAAGCCAAGCAAAAAGGAACACAACCGAATCAAAACTACCACCAATAGAAAAAGACTTTTTCAAGGGTCACCCTTCGGCAAGGATTCAAAATAAGGGATTTTTTTCTGTGCCGGTTCAGTTGGCGAGTGTTAAAAAGTATCGACCCCTCGCAACCCGAAAATCCCTGAAAATTAAAGCAGAAGAGACATACAAAGTTGAACAGCAAAAAACACAAAAACAAAGCAACATTTAAAAGATCACCAAATGAATTAATAATGTATAAAATAAAACTACATAAGAATATTCAACCAAAATTATAACGATCCACTTAATTAATTAGATAAGAAAACAAAAAGAGAAAGAACATGCCAGCAACCGGAGAAGAAATCTCACAATATCACCCCATTTGCCATTCCAATTATAATACAATGTAAAAAAAGATAAATGTATTTTATGAGTGCCATTTATTTTATCAATATTACATCACTTCTGTTTTTATTAAAATATTGATAATGCAGTAGTTTTTGGGAAAAATCATTATTGTTTAATTTTTTAATAAAACAATTTGTTGCTTTTATAAAAAAAAATTATTATTGCAATTTTTTTAAATTTTATTAAATTGTGAGAAAATTAAATTTTTGAGTTAAGATGAGATTGATAATTACATAGTTTCATTATTTTAAAGCTGAATACGTCTCTTTTATCATAAATACCAACTATTGCTTTATCATTAACAATTTCGATCCTCAAATCCAGGCAAGTAGCTTCAAGATGATTTTAATTTGTTTTTGTTAAAATTAGTTCTTTAGGTTAGCAATTGGTAACAATATATGTATTCTCTATGTGAATCAAAATTAAATCATCAATAAATATCCATTCCTTTATTAAGTAATTTTTAATTATTTTTTTCTCGTAATAATGCAGGAAAATATAGGCTAAAACACTTGTAACAGTTTTATTTCATATTTTTTTGCTTCATTTGGGGATGTTTTTAATGTTGCTTTGTTTTTTGTTTTTTGCTGCTGTTTAAATTGGTATGTCTCATTGTCCGACCGAAGCCTTTGAGAAAAAATAACTTTTTAAAAAAATCCTTGCCTGAGGGTGACCCTTTGAAAAGTCTTCATTTAAAATTTTAGGAGAAGATTGCAGTTCGAAGTTGTCTAGGAGGACTTTATTTTTAAAGCTCACTTTATTCTTCCTGCGGAGGGAGACAGCATATTTACAAGCAGTGCGAGCATGTAGAAGTGATGGAGGAAGCGAAAAATTATTTTTCCCTCGTTTTAAATAGCATATTTTGATAATTTTGGAATCTCAACAACTAGACAAGCAGTGCTTTCCGGGAGTGGTTTGTGTCTATCCAGGTTCCTAAATCTTTATGCCGGCATTAAAACACTTACCTAATCATTGGTAAAATATAGCGGTACTGGTTTATTACTCTCTGAACATCATTCCTGAATAGTAGAACTGAACTCGTTGAACCTTCAAACTATTAAACCTAATACCCAGTCACTAGTTAAGCATTTACATTTTAGCCAATAAATCTATTCTCCCAGCAAATAAAGTATCTTTTTTTTTCTTTTTAATTGCTACTGTATGCAGCTCTTTAAAATAAACAATATAAAATAACCATAATTGTAAAAGTGAACAGTTACAGCGTAATTCACCAATTTGTGTCATGCTGTTCGAATGGTAACTATTTTATTTAGTAAATAAATATACAAAGGATCATAAAATCCGTTAAGATATTTTTGCTCTGTTGAATTTAAAATCCATAAAATAGGAATCAGTTTCTGAGTTGCTTAAAACGATATGTGCAGAAATAAAGAGGTCATATTGTCCACTAATTACTGACACTCCATCTCATTATCTAACAGCTTGAATTTGAAAGAAGGGAAAAAACTGAAAACCGAATAATTACGTGTCTGGCAATTTTAAGAGAATTTTCGTTTCCGACACCTTATGGGTTCGCCATTTTGAAGAGATAAAAGAACACGATATTTTACAGGCGGGACTAGGAGAGTTAACGATTGCATTTAAATGCTTATTATGCAGTCACTTAATAAACTTAAACTTAATTTTAGAGCTAAGAAAAATTTTATGGGATATATAAAATATCCAAATTTTAATTCTTATCTTATTTCAGCAAAAAAGTATGAAAATAATGAATGAAATAAATCAATTAACTTAGGATGTAATATAATTTTTTTAAATGACTTCAATTTTATGAGGGACAAATGAAGTCCACTTCAAGAAATCTTTTGAATAATCATCCATAATGAATGGTTCTGAGATAACTTGATTATAGAAAAAATTATCATCAATAAATTAAGAGTTTTAAGCATAAGTATTTCTAATAGATTTATTTGAATAGCACTTACTGCTCGTATTCAGGAGGTTAAATGCTAATTATCTCAAATGCTATTGAAACAGACGAAGCTGTTTTTAATTATTCTCATCAATTAAAAAAAATAAATAAATACGAGATTCATTTTGCATACCTTCCTCGAAACTTTTTTTACACAAATGTTAGAAACATCAAATGTTATCCTGCATTCTAATATTCGGCATTTTTCAATCACGCTTTTTTAACGGATTTCTATATCCATGGAGGAGAGATAGAAATCAAATTATCATTGAAAGCTTATCGAATGAAATTCTTTGGGGCAAATTTAAGCCATTTGAAAGAGATTATTATATATTTTGCTTGAATGCTTTCAGCACTACTGAGGACACACATTTAAATTATTTCAGGAATTATTTCCAAATAATAAATATTCAAAAGTAAAAAGAAATGAATGTGTTTAGATAAATATTAAGAATTACAGTATTAATGGATTTGACGGTATAAAGTAACAACTTATATTATTATGTATGGTTCTTAAACAGCCTATTAACAATCAGAACAAGAACATCTGTAAGGAGAATAGAGCTGATGAATATCTTTAATAATAATTAATTAATCAAATTTCTAATTTGAGGAAAGAATATTTTTAAGAAATTCGCCGATGCATTTTAATTTTCTAAACATTTTTTGATGATAGGTCCTTTTGAATTTATATTAGGAATTCAAATATCATCGAAAAATATGAATAGTTATGTGTAGAGGGAAAATGTTCATCAAATTACGCTATCCTTGTGTTCCAGATCTCTGTTGTGTTGAGATCTCGGTTTCTAGAAACTTACTTCTAACAACAGAAACCTGTTAACGTGGAAAGCATTCATGTTAAATTGTTATTAAAGTTTAAAAAATATAGATTTCATGAAATTTGAGAAATTTATAAAATTTTAATACATTCTATTTGTATACTATATAGCTATCAATTTTTTAAAAATTTTAACTGTGAGCTTTTATTGGTGTAACACCCCTTTTGGCATACACCTTATCATTATCAAAATACATCAGAATATTCTATTTAATTTTGTAATTTGTTATTAATTCTATTCAGACTTTAAAAATTGGCAATAGTCACTATCTAAAATATTGCAAAGTATTGGCATAATATGATACCATTATTTATTAGGTGTATATATATTGGAATGATAATCAATATTTTATCCAGGCTTATAAGAATATACATTAAAAATGGAGTCCTCTTAAAAATAGCATGTCTAAGCAATTTTAACAATGTTTTGCAATTGTAAAATAAAGTAATTGCATAAAAATATTTATTTAATTCTCACGATAGAAATGTTCACTATAAGTAAACAGCTAGAAATCAGCAAAACGCTCAGCTGAAAGCCTTCAACAAATGATTTAAAAATAATGTTGCTATATTTATAGAGAAAATTAAGGGCATTTTGGCAAACATTATTTTTAAGAAGTTAAGAAAAAATGTTTGTTAATTAATGAAATGATGCTTTTAAATTATGAGCAAAATTTCGCCTGTGGTATTGCTTTTTGTTTCCTATATGAAAGTTTTAATTAAAAAAATCTCATCAAATATTATCTAATATTTCAACCATTATACAGCCAAGTTTAAGAGAATTTAGAATTCACTAGAATATGTTTCGCAGGATTGATATGACAGCTTTTATATGCATTTTGTATGAAATAAAATATCTTTTAGGATTATTTTTATATGTTTGTTAAAATAATTGAAGAATGCTAAAACGGAAATTTCAGTTTCAAACAAATATCAATTTTTATAAGTATGCTTTTCAACGTGAGCGCATAATCATGAATTGTGTTCGTGTATTCATCAAAATAATTTCACCGTCTCTTTTATAATTAAAAGTTCTAATATCAAAATTACAGAGCCCCAAATAATTACACACCTCTTTCACTAATTTATCTAAGCCGGAAATCCAACTTTGTAAACAAACAGATGATTCATAGTATGTGTATTATTCATTAGGTATAGAGAAAAGGGATAAACAATTCCGTCACTGAAATTTATTAAAGTCTCGTTTTTTCAAAGTTCCGTAAATAGTAATTCGTTGAATTCATGATGTTAATACGAAACAAACTTATATTCGTGAAATTTTAAGGCAGATAGCTTAGAATGGCTTTGAAATTTTTCTCTCCAGTTCAGACACAATGAAGAAATCGATGAATTTGTATAACTAGTGAGATGTGAATGTAGTTAGATATAGATAAGTGATACAAAAATAAAATTAAGAAATGTTTAAATAAAATCTTCTTATTTTGGAAATTAACAATTTTTTTAATATGATGAACGGCAAAAATAATTTATTTCCTTGAATTTTTCACGAAGATAAAATTTAAAATGGAGGAGATAATTAGAAGTAAATGACCAGTTTCATTCATATCTTGCATTTCATTTCATTCATATATTAGCATAACCAGACAAAAATGCTAAATATGCTGCATCAAACCTTTCACTTCAAGTTCCGGGTTTCAAACATGACTAAAATTTATTCAGTCGCAACTATGATTATTAAAACATTGATTTTGAGCTTTTTAATTAACTTAATCTAAATTATTAATAAATTAACTGTACATTTAACAATTTTAAATATATAAAATAAATCCTCCCTTTCCCATAATTATCTCTAAATATCAATTACTTTTACTCTATCTTATCATATTTAATAATTGAAGCATGCTAAAACGAAAATTTTAGTTTTAAACAAACATCAATTTTTATAAGTATGCTGTTCAACGTGTGCGCATACTCATGAATTGTGTTCGCGTATTCATCAAAATAATTTTCAAACTTCGATTTGAGTTAATTTTAATGTTTCTTTAGATATGCACTTCTAGTGATCGGCATGAACTGTTGACAGTTTGATAAACGAAGTAGAAAAATAGTATCACGTAGAGGGCTTTCATAGTACTATTATAAGTTTTAATTTTAACTTAAGTTTAAGGCATAGTTATGCATTTCATAATCAAAACTTACACTTTTCTAACGTTTTTACAGCTACCAAACTTTGAACATGTATACCTTGGAGGTCGGGAATGTGCAACTCGCAGCCCTTTTTTCGAATTTTTAATTAGAATTTGAATTAATCAATATTAAAGCGAAATTTCGGCGTTTTTCCGCTATAAGTTCCGAAAATATTATCGCACAAACATGATTTTTACATTAATTTAAAGATAAAAAAATTAGCTTTCTAACGGTATCAGTTTTTTTAAATTTATAACGTAAGCTATTTTTAACGAATTTTTAAAGAAATATTTTAACCATGTTTTTTAGCACGTGACTGGATAAAATAAAAGAATGCCGGAAGTTCGAATAAAAAAAAACTATCATCGCAAAATAAATCAAAAGAAATGCAACTTTTAGCACGTGACTGGATAAAATAACATAAATATAAAATGTAATATTTTCTAAAAAAATAAATGCAAAGCAAAGGATTCTATGATCGTTTGCAATATTTAAATAGATCAATAAATCTTCTTTACGGTAAACCTGATCGAATTTAGACAGGATATGCATTGGAATCCCGACTTAATGGCATATTTCAATTATCGTTTGCAATATCTGTATCACTAATTCAATATTTTTTTTTCATTATAAAATGTGATAGTTTCTAAAAAAATTAATGCAAAGCTAAGGTTTCTATAAAATCTGCAAGAGCATGTCAAAGGAAAAAAATTAGGTTTTATCATCCTGTTGCCATCAGTTTGACGGATGTTCAAATAAAAAAAAAACTATCATCGCAAATTAAATCTGAAGAAATGCAACTTTAAGCACATGACTGGATAAAATAAAATAAATATAAAATGTGATATTTTCTTCAAAGAATGCAAGACAAAGGATTCTATGATCATTTTCAATATTTAAATCATTAATTGAATAAATTATCTTTATTTATACAGGATATGCATTCAAATTCCGGTCCAAGGGCCAGTTTGTAAAGTATTATTAATAGGCATACATATTATTTAATACTATTAATTTGATAAAAATGATGTAAATAATTACATTTTATGTAGTTGGAGTCAAACAATGCATTTATGAATAATGAGTTTTAGATTTCTTCATACTTTGTTCTGAGAGCCATATTTTACAAAATATTTTTACTAACCAGAATTTTTTAAATAAAAGTTGCTTCATTAATCAGTCTTCTGAATCAATCATTAAAACTGACGGATTTATAAAATTAAAGAATATTAGGAAAACGCGTTCTTTTAGAACTTTCACTCCATCATCTTAAAGAAAATATTAATTTCAGACCAATAATTGCCCGGAGTTACCTCTAGGCTAATGAATATGTGATTTAATTGAAAATTTTAGAACCCATTACTCATGGTGTACCAGCTGGTCACCAAAGGCGGCTAGTCATTAATAAAAAGAAATATTCTTAGTACAATTTCGATGCACTCACATAGCAATATCAACAGCTTCCTTGCAGTGGGTTCATTCCCCTCCATCATGATAGTCTACATTCTTATAAATGTATCTTATTATGTATGAATATTTTATATCTGAGTAGTTACTCAGACCAGCCCAAAATCACACGGAAATATTGAACAAACTGTGACGGTATAGGCGAGAACTTGGATACACATTAAAACCGTTCCTGCAACAGGCTCGTTCAATCATCGGTAGCAGATAGGTAAACCTACACCATTTCCGACCAGAATAACGAGAATTAATCATCTTGGAAAACTCACATACCTATGTATACTGAAAATCAGATTGAAACTAATGGTGGTGGAATGACAAAAAATTGGAAAATAAAATGATGCAAAAAATAACAGCAATAACATCGAAGTCGTTGGTGAAATTCGGATATGATGAATTAGCGTAATTTCAAAATAATTGAAATGTAGACTTCAACAAACTCACATATGTTATAATTCAGCATAAAAAATTAAGTAAAAAAGAGACGGTTACAATTCCATAATTTGCATTTATCCTCCAAAAAAAAACTGTCAGATTTAGCACTGAACAAAAACTCCATCTCAATTGCTTCATGGTACCATATAAAAGTAGCGATTTGTGCAATAGGTAATGAGGTAAGCCATTTAGGCAAAGATATTTTTCAGAAGATTTCTCAAGATTTCTCTTCTTCTCAAATATTTCTTATTCGGTTTTATATTATAGACAGATTTAAGGCTTGTTTTAATTTTGATTGCTTGATAATTTCAGGAAATAACCATTAAAGTTATCTTCAATCTACTATACATAAATACCTATTTAATGGACAATTAATACTGTCTAGACTTCTAAATCAATGGTCGAAAAATGTATTGGTAAATTTAAAGATAATGGATTCAAATTTAGGATAAAGGCTAAGTAAAAAAAACTTCATTATCATGATTAATTTCTAGCTACATTCTTTTAAATTGTAGTAATTGCTTATTTAAAATAATAGCAAAAGATATGACATTGAATTGATTTCCTTATTTAAATTTCAAGATTTCGTAATCAAAATCCTATAAATATGGGAATAAAATGAAGATTGTTTGTGAAATTAAGCTTATATATAGACTTAAATTTAAATGAATTCATAAAATCATACCGTTCAATTGTTATTAAAGGGACTGTTAGATAGTTTTATTAGAATATAAATGCATCAATCTCTTTAAAAGCATTTCAATATATTTAATTATTATTTTTTTAAATTAAAATATTGGGAATTTTCAAAAAATTCGAAATATTCAAAGCAATTAAATTTTAATTCTTTTCTATTATTTTTTTATTAGCTAAAATAAATTTATTTGGAACAAACTGTGTATGATTTTGTTATTCCAAATACATGATAATTTTTTGAAATAATTACATGCATACTTGATGAATTTTCATAGGATTTTTTTTCCTAATCTAAATTTCAGTTTTAACCATCTAGAAAAACTCTAAACATACAGGGATTCTTCATTTTCATTTAATGTTTCAAGGGAATCTTTATTATCAATTTCATTAAATTTCTTCACAAATTTAAGACACTTGGAAAATTTCCAAATTATTTAAAGCTAATTACAATATAATTTTAAGAAAATATATTAAGATGTTCTTTTTTTTCTCTTAACCCTTCAGATATGTATTTTATTGAGCATTTTATTTCGCTTTATTAGTTGAACATAAACATATATTTTGGTAACGAAACAATAAAAATAAAAATGCACAATTTCTTACCTCTTTGCTTATTTCAAAGTCAATTGTCCTCTTAATATTACTTTATTAAGCTTATTAGCTAGCCCCTTTTGGAAAGATTTAAAAAAAATTAAAGCGATGATATAATTCATGAGAAATAAATTCATCATTAAAAAATAAAAACTGTCGCAAGATATTCATATTTAATTTTCGACCTTGGCAATAAATAACATCAAATTAAATAAACTTCAGAAGGAGTGGAATATGATGATAATAACGCATGATATATTTTAAAGTTGCTTACTGAGTGGTAATAAATATAAGATAACATTAAAATTTAAAATATCTTAATAAATTCTTTTTGCATCCTTTAGTAAAGACATTTAACAACAATTTTGCAAATTTCGCTGCTTATAGATATGCTCCACACAATTTCCCTTGAGCTTACTGTGTTTCATTTACAATATATTCTATAAATTCAAAATTATTATATTTATTTCTTATGCATTTATTATACCTACCTTTATTTCGCCTTATCATTTTATGCTGAATTTTGCAGTAAATATAATTTTATATTGAGGTAAAGAATTAGATGATTAGGAATTTTGTAGTAAATATCAGGATTAAAATATGTTCTTATTGTTTCACTTTTCTTTTTTCTGAAATTTCCTACCATAGGACATCCTTCTAGTAATCATAAATCACTCATTGAAATTTATTTTCAGGGTCGAAACATGGGATCACTCTTGTATTCTTTTCATAAACCTAATTTATGACGATCTTTTTATCTCCACCTTATAGTTTTCATATAAAAGTCTACAATCTGCTCATAGAGTTGTACCATGTGCATTCGGAAAAATGTGAATATTATTATTTTTTTCATTGATGGTAAGTTCTAAATCTTTGTTTATCATTTATTGCTGTTACTGATAAAGTTAAAGTATTTGTTATTGATATCAGAGGCTAAGGACATTCATCAATCACTTCAAAAATATCGGAAATTGACCAACATATTTTGAATTTTTATTTTCTTTTCCTTTCATGTAGACATTATGAATGTTCATCCTCTAATTATTAAATAAAAACGTTGCTTATTTTGTAATTAGAAATTTCATAATCATTTATTTCACGACATTTTAAATTTAGAAAAGAAAAATATTTCATTTTGGGAAGCACAAAAACATATCAATCAATGTTCAGATTGTTTACACGAGGCGTTCTGAAAGAAGACTGAATATAAAATTATCAGACAACATTTATCATTTAGAATATGTTGTTATAACATATTTTTACTCCAAATCATTTTTTTTTCGAAATTTTCATCAAAACAGTTCTATTGTAGTGCCTATTCCATTTGTAATAGTAAATTAAATCGAATTATATTATCTTTTCGGGATAGATGATATCTACATGATGTGTAAAAAATATGTGATAGAATAAACTGATCTTCTTTTTAATTTAGTTGTTAGCAAAATTATTAGACTTTATAATATTTGTAATTTACTGCTTTTATATGATACTGAGGAACTATAAGACTCCTTAGATTAACAATATTTTCATTCCTTAAGAAATAAAATTAATTCCCGATGAAAAACTTAACAAAATAAAAAAATTACTTAACAATTAAAAATAAAAGATTAACTTTTCCGTTATACATCAAAATCAACAAAATTTCTACTGGATTGATGGTTTGGTTTGAAGACTGATTTTGAAAAGTTAACTAAAGATGGAAAATGCTCCTAAATACGCCTTGTTCAATATGTGAACATGACTTTTGAAAAAGCATAATAACTCCAAGGGATTTTGTTACATTTTGGAAATTTAATACCATAATTCTTTCAATGTATTTGTTCACCTCTTGGAATTCATTTATTCGAAAATCAGGAAAACAGTTCTATTGCATGAAATTTTCTTTGCAGAAAAATCATAGGAGGAAACTGTTACAGAATATATTTTAAAAAGAAGTTTGATAGAAACATTAGCAATCATTGCAAAAAAATATTCTGATAAAACTCTTTTACTTATCACATTTTTTATTATAGATTAAATAAAAAAGTGGGAAGGGGCTTCTATAAAGAACGCCCTCACTGTACAACACCATTCAAAAGTAACTTTTTAATTATACTTGTAACATTAAGTCCATAAACTCTTAGATTAATTAGGTAACATTTTCTCTAGTCGAAACATAATATTCTCATACTTAACTTATCCAAATGGATTTATATAAAACTGAGAAAATGATTTAAAAATTGTATTGACATAATATCTCTAAAGCAATTATTGCTTTTTGTATATTATCGGTAATGAAAAAAAGTTTCAAGTACTATTAAAATCATTTTACAATTTGATTTTTTTAGTTTGTAAAATAAAGCATTTTCTTTGATTGCATAGTTCGTTTAATTATATTGTATTTTAATTTACGAATGATTCAATATTAAATCTAATTTTTGATTAAAATTCCAATCATTTTAGTATGGCATTTAAAAGCCCTGCATTTTGATTCTTATCTATTTAATGCGGATTTTAGAAAGTAGATATTGGTAAGATGTATATATATTTATAATATATAATAATACACTTAAAAGTGACATCACTTTTCCTAAGACATATAAAACAATTAAAATCAAATTTTTTAAATTACAATAAAATTGTTTCTTCAAAGAAATTGGTGCATACAGGTAAAATTCCCATATAAATATTAAACTATAAATACATCCAATCATATTTAATGGTGTTTTAGTTTAATTTAAGAAATGAAAAATTTCCACATAATTACTTTTATTTCAAAAAACATTCGGCCACTTTCTAGACTATTAATTATTAGTATTCATTCAAGAAAAAAAACAGCAAAGTTAATCAAAAAATGCAAGAAAAATTTAGCATGTTCTTTACTGAGACACTTTTAACGTTTTTGTATTTTGATATTAAGGTTAGAAATGTTATTGAATGTGAACTTGAAATGCTAGCCTGCATTCTAATATTCGACATTTTTCAGCCACGCGTTTTGGCGAAATTCTATTTTCAAGGAGTCGCAGGTGTGGATATAAAAGGAGTAAAGGAAATCAAATTCGCCTCGAAAGCATTTCGAATGATATTCCTTGAGGCAAATTTAAGCCATTTCAAAGGAGAGAATATATATTTTGCGAGATACTTTCAGCATCATTGAGGGCAAGAATTTACATGCATGCATTTTGGAAATCGTTTCCGAATTCAGATGCATCAAGCACATGATTTAAAATAATATGTATTTTAAAGTGAAGTAATAAAATAAATTGTTTTATTCTTAGTTTAATAACAAACATGAAGTCTTAAAGTCTAATAATCAACTTGGTGCATAAAATTTTTTAATAATAAACATAATAAAAACTCAAAAAGGAAATATATATACTTAATGTTAAACGTGATAATATTATGAACTGTTAGAATACAGGATTAGCAGGGAAAATGTTGAATACTTACCATCGTTTACTTCATAGAAATTACATATAAATAACATTAATTTATGATAGAAATATATCAAATTTTATCTGAATACAATAAAATTTTATGTCTTGCTTATGATACTTGGCAAACTTATTAATAACTAACATGCTATACTTATGCAGTAAACATGAAAAAAGAATTTGTCACTTTTAATTAAAAATAGAGAAAAAAGTCATATAAAGCCATTTTTTTCCTTATAATGTTTTGTAAGAACAAGTTAAAGTTTATACCATTCTTTATAATGCTAAAACATTCTCTGTAAATTGTATAAACTAGTTAACAATTGGGAAAAATTAAGCATAATTGCAACTCAGTAATTAAAACTTCATCAGTGACATAATTTAAGACAATTATTTAAAATAATATATGATGATGAATATTTTCTTCAAACAGTTTTCGAAGATCGCATTATGAATTTACAACAAAAATTAAAATTTTATTAAAAAATTTTAAATTTATAAATATACAAATTATTCGTTATTTGATCATTTAAAAATAATAAGTTTTAGAGTTTCAAGCTTTTTAATGTTCCAGAAATCAAAAATCAAATAAATCAGAAATAAATCAAATCCCTTATTAATGACTTCTTGACTGAGAATTACTATAAATTTGAAGTATGCTCATGCTATTTTTTCACCATCGTATATTTAATTGTCTGTGAACACTCTGAGAGACTATGTTATTTTATATTTCAGTCATGAATCCTACATAAATAATATCTTTGCATTACAAAAGTTTAAATACAGCACACGTATTCTCACATGTTAATGAAAAATTTTTCTTGAAAGAAATAGTATTGCAAAACAGGAAGGTCTGTAATGTTGAGCAATTGGTATATTCAGAAATTTAATGAACAGTTTACTTAGAAATGGGAGTTCCAATGGAGTACAGTTCACATGTAATAGGAAAATAAATTATTAGAAAAAAATTAAAAAAGCAGAGAATGTTTTTCAATATTGTGTTATATTATATTATGGAATTTCTGTTGATATTATTCAATACTGAGAACATTGCTTACCCTTAACTAGGGAGGAGAAAATTTAGGACGTAACTGGGGAGATGCAGGCTAAGAGATCGCATTTTCTTTACACTCGAATCAAATTTTCTAATGAAAGCATTAGATTGAAAATCAGCCAATATATTCAGCAGACATTTTTCTTACTGCATAAATATTTTTTAGAAATTTTTCAAAATATTTTATTATTGAAAAAAAAAATTACGTTGGAACATACATTTTCTTCTCAAATTACATGTAACAATGAATAATATTCTTGAAAAAACACATTACTCTATACTTTTTTGATCATATTTATTTTTCCAGTATATAAAGGCGTATAGAAAACAATATAATGTAGAATTCAAAAATTATATAAAAAATATATCACATTTAAAATAGGTAAAATTAGTCCTTTTTTATCAGCTTCTGTGACTGTCATAACACGGCGTCCTAGGGCATTTGAAACTTACCAGTTAAGAACTATTATAAAAGTCACCCTATAAACTCTTTATATACATCCTTTGGTATACTAATATATTTCATAATTTTTTCAAAAAAACAGTATCACTAGAAAAATTAATTATGTTTGAACATATATATCAGAATCAGTTGAATGCGAACTTTCATCGAAAAACGCTTTTAAACTATCCTTATTAATAAAATCACTTATTACTTCATTTAAAAGTGTCTGACACATGATTGAATCAGTAAATTGTACATTTCTGGACACATATTTTCGCTCCAACTGCTATGCCTTGTTTATCACTGATATATTTAACGGGAAGGAGCGATCTGAGTGAAGCCGCTAAAATAAATGAATTATTTTATAAACCATCTGCTGAAATCGGTTTAAAAAGTGTAGGTGTATTGAAGGTCAAGAAACAGGAAGCTACAGGGTAAATCCATTCAATTGAACTAATAATAGAATAAGGGTCTGTGAGGCAGCTATCAATCAAGTGTTAATGCCATACAACATAGTGTGATACATTTGTATTATTGATGAAGTCGTCTTTACTACAATTATTATTTTGGTTCTACAAAACAATATGTTTAAAAATCAACTAATGGAATTGAGGAATTTCGCCAAATGCAGCCTAATTATCATAAGACCACTTATACTTCAATTTTATTTTTCTGGAAACAGGTGCAGCTATCCTCCTAGACTTGAGGGTCTTATAAGTATGCAATATCAAATCGGTTTTATTACAGTGGATAGCATCCATTTAGTAGTTTATGAAAACTTATTTTTAATCTGAATATAAGCATTTCGATAATTTCATAAAATTTCTTCTTTTGCGAAGAAAAGATATTCGAACTTTTGAATTCCAATGGTTGATCTCGCATTCAGAAATGGATTATTGAGAAAAAAATTGCAAATATATTTTGTTTCAAATTTAATAATAGAATTATAATATCTTCACAGCTTCTCTTATTGTGATTTTGCTGAACGAAAAGTTAAAAATTCAAGTATTGGTGTTGAGGAATGCCAAAGGTTGTCTAATGATCAAAATAACACTTAAATTTCAATTTTATCTCTCCGGAAATAGGTGCAACTGTCCTCCTAGAATTGAGGGTTTTATAGATAATTCTCTCCACAAATAGGTGCAACAGTTTTCCTGTATTTGAGAACTTTATAGATATTTCAATTTTATCTCACAAGAGGGAGATTTAAAGGCTTTGTAATTATGTAA
This sequence comes from Argiope trifasciata, assembly GCA_026543055.1. NCBI lineage: Eukaryota > Metazoa > Arthropoda > Arachnida > Araneae > Araneidae > Argiope > Argiope trifasciata. The sequence goes on along the minus strand of JAPMOQ010006524.1, from coordinate 174,928 downwards.
CATTAAATCTTTCTTTTTTTTTCCAGTGGAGAACATTTATCCAGTAGCTTATCCAAGCTTATTTGTAATTCGAATATAAGCATTTCGATAATTTCCGTAATTACTTCTTTCGTGATAAAGAGATCTCCCATCTTTTGAGATTCAGGTTTCAACCTCGCATTTCAAAATCGGATTGTTGAGAAGAAAACTGCAAATACATTTTATTTCAAATTTAATAATATAATTGTAATAACATATAAATAAATGAAAATTTCGACCCCTGCCCTATATTTTTGAGTTATTTAAAAAACATTTTTTAAATTAATTTTAAGAGTTTCATGCACAAAATACTTTTCAATGCCGAATTTTAAGAAATGCATTTATTTATAAACCATTATTTTGTATTTAAAGATTGCTTCTAGTTTTTAGCAAAAATACTGCTTTTAACATATTTGTTAAAATAAACCTTCCTCGGACAACGAAGCCGTTTTCACATGTTCGAATAATCATTAATAGCAAATTTCTTCAATAGTTAAATAAATAATGCCAACTAAGGTATGTACTCACTTGAAACATCGAAAATCGTTCAAAATATCGAATAATTTTTATGTATTCAAAGTGTTCTGTCATTATTTAACTTTCAAACGATACCCAAATGTTGCCAATGTTCGGAATATTTTTCGAGTTTTAATAATTTTTCTTCTTTCACTAAAAAGCCTAGTTTAGGGTTTTTTAAACTCATTTTATGAATAATGATTTTAATACAATGTTGCTTCCAATGTTGCAATCATAACTCAACAAACAATTAACCAATTACAATTACTTATATTTAAAATAATATGTAAATAGTGGGTGTTTTACGCCTCAATCAAAGTTATTTTTATAGAAATAAATTTTAACAGCTATTTAAAAGTTAAAATTACGGAAAAAGAATTCGTTTTTTCTGTTTATGAAAACACTGTTAAAAAACTATACATTTTTATAATTTAATTGAGGTAGAAAACATGAAGACTATGATTATGCATGATTTCTGTCAAGATTTGTATATCTATACAAATTAGAATTTAAGAAATCATGTCAAAAAGTATGTTAATTGATTCATTAAATATTAATTAATAATTAGTGTAATATGGTTTGTTTTCTCAATGAATGAGTTTTAAACTATATTAATGGCAAATTGTGAAAAAATTGGAGTTTTGGAAATTTCGAATTTTTCATTGAGTGAATGTGGAATAACATATTTGCTCTGAAAAAAAAAAGTAAAAGATTTTTTTTTTTCATTTGTTGATTTTTCTTTAATAATTTGTAGCAAATTCAATCATGACATAAAATTGGAAAAGGAATTATACAATTTATTCAGATCTTTGCACAACTTTAAAGTGTGTTTAATTTATGTTGCCAACAGCCATTTTGAATTTTAATTACAGCTTTTGTCCATTCAAGATAAATAGTATGATATCATAACCAAATGTAATGAACTATTTCTTTATATATTTTTACATCGATAATAGTTTAAAATACATGGGGGATATTTCTTTCAAAAAATTTTCGATAATTGTTTTTATTTACTATTCTTTCTAAGCACTCATCACTTGTGATAAATATTTCCTTACACATTCATGGTATTAGCGATAAGAATCATTATATCTAACATTACCATCCTTTAAAAAAGATATCTGGGAAATTTAAAAAATCATGTTCACTGAATTCTTATGAAACTTATGATTATTTTCGTTGATTTATTATGTAGTCTATTGAAGATGTGAAATGTATTCCTTAGTTTCCCACTATCACTTTAAATGTCGAATATTTGTTTTACAGAGTGAATCTGAAGTGATTTTCTACGTATAATAATTTCGTCTTTCATACGAAATTTGTGAAAATATTAAATTTCCCTAAAATATTACCAAATCAGTATAAAGGAGCGCTCTCTTAAACATATTCAAGTTTAGTTAAATTAACGTCCCGTTTTGAAGCAACACAGACTATTTTGTGATGGACATCATACCTTGAACTATGGTCTAATAACGCGGACGACACCTGAGCTATAGCTCTCTCTCCAACCTTCCACACCACACCAGTGGGAGGACGTTTGAGCCCAACGAATTTAACGTGCACCACACCCGCTTACACGGTGGTTCTTCGATGGAGTTGAGCCTTGAACCTCCAACCCTCCAGCTCCGAAGCCGAGACCTAACCACCAGGCCACCGCGACCATCTTAAACATAGACAAATATTTGATTTTATTGCAATTATTTCACGAAATAAAAATTGAAATAGCAGTTTTCCATTTTGTGTAATTTTTATAAACAATTTTGTAAATCACTGAATTTTTTTTTTCTCAAAAAACGCATAATGTCATTTCTTTTTTTAAAAATACATACAGTTTATTATGAAATTTTAAGTTTGAAATTTGAAGAATTCAAACAGAAAAAAATTTTGATCCCAGAACAATATGCGTTTTTTTGCAAATTGTTCAAGAAAATAAGGAAAAAAAACCCCCTAGTTTTTGCAAGAAACATGAAAAAAAAATATTTAGTCTCAATTGACATCTAAAATTATACAATTCACATCTGAACGAATGAAAAAATATCATTTTAATCTCATCTAAAAGTTAATAAATATGTTCAAAAAAACTTCCTGCCATCCTTGCATGGGAGTAGTGTGTCTTTCTCCGTGTTCTGGGCCTTCTGAGACCGAGTCCTGGCTCGGACATGGTTGCTGTAACCAATGTGCTCTGAAATATGTGAATGAGATCCCGTGTGAAAATGGTTTATGTAGGGGAATGAAAGAGTGGCATCTTCATATGAGATAGAAATCAGACTTCTGCCGTAGATTATTCAGAAGTTTTGATCGGCAGAAGCTACCCCTGCCTTACAATGGTAACACGGGCACATCATCATAGTTCAAAAAACTAGATAGACCTCAACAGTCATAAAACGCGTACCTTATTATTAAGAAAGTTTTTACGAACACAGCTTTTGATTTTTTTTAAGCATCCTCAACAGCAATTTTAAATTAACAATCTGAATTAATGATAAATATTTTTCTTTTACTATGTTTTCTTCCCTTCGATGGTACCTGAGAAAATAAAAAGCTTTCGATATGGTGGCTCATTCCTCGCGATCTAAAGTGTACAAATGTGATGTGGGATCAGATATTGTTTTCTGATGTAGTAAGAGAGGAAATTGTGCCATGGTCCATATGATACAATTAAAGTTAACACTTTCTGTTTCACAACGTTTCCAACATTCAATTTTTCTGAATGCCATTGGGAAGGTTTAATTACCATTTTTGATTTTGGTCTTTGGGATATATTATGTGAATCTTCATTTTCTAGGTGATTGTTGTCTTAACTAAATATCTACAACACTAAATGATTAACTTTATTCTAAAGACAGCTTTAGTTTTGTCATTTTGTTCGCAATTCATTTTGTTACATATTGGTCTACGAAGTAATGAATAGATTGTATACAGAATTATCCTATATCAGTACTATAAAATATAATCATATGTCAGATACGGTTAAAAAAAAAACAGTAGCTCCTTTACTGGAATAAAATGTCAGTTTATTTCTGGTATTTTATTTATTTACCAGCATTTACCAGTTTATTTGCCATAATGTATATGTTAATAATAATAACTTTCATATATATATTTTTGGACATACTGCATAAAAGTTCTATCAACAATAAAATGGAAACGCGAGCTATTTATCTCTTTATTTATGAACAGGTCTAGAAACTATAGTCCATTTCTTTCTCATAACATTTAGTAATAGTTCAGATACGGATTTTATTTCAAAGAAATTGGATTAGTTTGTATGGAAATAATTTATCACATGCAATATCAATAAAGTATTTTAATGTATATCTTATGAACAAAGATATAAATTAAATGATGTAAATTTACTGTGAAAAATTATTTGTTCATTAGTTACTTAAATGCTTTCCTTTTTTCCTGATATACACTGAAATGACAAAAGTCATGGAATGGCTGTTTATATAGTGTCGGTCCTCCTTTTGCCCGGCTAAGTGCAACAACTCGACGTGTCATGGAGCCCACAAGTCGTTCGAAGTCCTCTGCAGGAATATTGAGCCATGCTGTCTGTATAGACGTCTATAATTGGGAAAGTGTGGATGGTGCAGGAGTTTGGGCACGAACGGACCTTTCGATGATGTCCCATAAATGCTCGAAGGGATTCATATCGGGCGATCTAGGTAGCCAGATCATGCACTGGAATTGTCCGGAATATTCTTCAAACCAATCGCGAACAGTTCTGGCCCTGTGACATGACGCATTGCCATCCAAAAAAATCCCATCGTTATGTGGGCACGTGAAGTCCATGAATGGCTGCAAGTGATCTGCAAGCAGCTGAACATAACAATTTCCAGTCAATGATCGGTTCAGTTGCACCAGAGGACCGAACCCATGCCATGTAAAAACAGCCCACACCATTATGCAGCCACCACCAGCTTGAACAGCGTCTTGCTGACAGTTTGGGTCCATGGCTTCGTGGGGTCTGCGCCACACTCGAACTCTACCATCAGCTCGTAACAACTGAAATCGTGACTCATCTGACCACGCCACGGTTTTTCTCTTGTCTAGGGACCAGTCGATATGCTCACGAGCCCAGGAGAGTCGCTGCAGGCGATGTCGTGCTGTCAGTAAAGGCACTCGAGTCGGTCTTCTGCTGTCATAGCTCAAGGAAGACAAATTTCGCCGCACAGTCCTATCGGACACGTCCCTCGTACGTCCTACATTGATTCCTGCAGTTATTTGACGAAGTGTTGCGTGTCTATTAACATTGACCATTCTACACAGACGTCGGCGATCTCGGTCGTTAAGTGCAGGTGGTCGCCTACTGCGCTGTCCATGATGGGATGTGATGCCTGAAATTTCATACTCTCGGCACACTCTTGATACTGTGGATCTCGGAATGTTGAATTCACTAACGATATCCGCAATGGAATGACCCATGCGTCTAGCTCCAACTAACATTCCACGTTCAAAGTCTGTTAATTGTCGTCGTGCTGCCATAAATCACGAAAAACCTGTTCACATGAATAACTTGAACACAAATGAAAGCTCTGGAAAACGAACTGCGCATTTATACTTTTTCGCTGCGATACTACTGTCATCCGTATATATGCATATTTCTATCCCATGACTTTTGTGACTTCAGTGTATATCTTGCTTAGCATAAATAAATTTTGCCAAAGAGAAATCTGTGATATTAGCACAATTATAATAGATAAGAAATATATTATCATATAAAGTGTCTGAATTCCAATGGTTTATTTGCCACATATGTTTCACAAAAATAAGTTTGATTCTATTTGCAATATTTTCAACAAAATAAAATAATTTTGATAGAAACCTTTGCTGATTTTCTAAGATTTCCGAACAAGAGAAAGTTTATCCATGTTGTCTTATTAATTAATGAATTATTCGATTGAATTACAAAATTAAAATAAATATTTTCCCAAAATTTATACTTATTATTTTTTTGTAAATTAAAAATTTTCTTTGTAAATCTTTGTGGTGCTTTAAAAAAATAGTATAAATTTTTATTTGTATGAACAATAGACTAATATATTTCGTAAATATTTAAAAATATGGTTATAAAAAGACTTTTCAAGAAAGTTACATAACATTCTCATTAAAAAAATGACATGAGATATCTATGAAATTAGCTAACAAGAAAAATTCTCTGAAGTATTTCGGAAACGTTTGATATCATTCAAAACCGAACGACGTTGAAATACCTTAATATTTAAATTATATTACTTTGGATATTTTCAGATAAAAGTTGAAAGGTCTACTTGAGAATACGAAATTCCTTCTACTAGTGCGAATTTCGGAAGAATTCGGGAAATAAATCTCTTATGCATGTGATGATCCACTGGTAAATGATGGTATGGAAATGGCGGGCTTAGGAAAGAGTGGATAGAATTGTTGATGTTTGAGAGGGATGATTCCGTAAATTGCTTTGCTATTTTGTGGAATTTGCAAGTGATGAAATACTTCGGAAGCTTTTCATTTTATACGGAATTGTGAAACCATAATTTGTAATAAAATGCAAAACAAACTTTCGCTTTGAAATAAAACACGAGTAGTTTGAAGAAACACAAATTCTTAAAATATATATAAAATATAATAGCACGGACTAATACGACAGTCATTCAGAATAATAAATAGAAAATGTGTAATGATTGTTATAATACTAATGTTATAATGCGCTCAAAAATATACAGCTTATCTATATGATAGTATATAATTAATTAATTATTTTTTCTTTCTTCTTTGGATTGGAATTACATAGAGGAGAAAAATATATTTGTCAAAAAGTTCATACTCAAGATATTAACAAATATCCTGGTTTCAAAGCATTCCAGAAAATAATTGGGAATTATTCCATTCTGTCTGTGTGCCTTATTATAAGTTAGAAATTTATCCAACTAATCGAATTATTTTTATTTTGTCGTCATATTGTCAGAATAACATGTTTAGAAGCAATTTTGTACAAAATCTATTAAAAGAGAATTGTATTTGTCTCTCCCTGTGTGTTTGCTTTCTATGCATCTCAGTAGCGCATGAATATTTCTCAAACTATTACAAAGCATATGGTTTAATTTCAAGTCATTGTTCTTTATTGTAAAATGGTCATTGCTGGTACTTTTATGAATGAGAAAAATAAATATGAAAACTTACATTAAAACTTAATAAAAATTAGTGTTTCTGATATTTATTTACTAAAAATAACAATTAAGAGCTCAAATCATTAAAAATAATTTTGCTCACTGTTTATTAAACTATTCAAATTTAACTAAAATTATTTAAATTAATTTATTTAGAAACATATGGCACAGGGTACGATTTAATTTTAAGCGCTGAGATTTAGTACATAACGGTTGAAACCAAAATTTCATTTATATTAAATGAATATTATTCTTTAATTATAATGTACATAAACACTTAAAAAGATTTCAGAGTTTAGTGTTACTAATATTCGAATCTTTTATTCTAAATTAGTAATTTCATTGTTTAAAATAGATAAGGAAAAACTAAAATACATTGCATTCAGAAAAGAATATTACACACACACACACACACACACACACACACAC
>JAPMOQ010006524.1:124352-167719 GCA_026543055.1 Argiope trifasciata | reverse complement strand
ATTTCACACATCTTGATACTGAGTATTATCAAAAAATAAATATATATAGAATATCAATAAAAATGGAAAATAATGCAACATATGATATATATTATTTTATCGTGAAATCTGTTTTGAACGGAATTGGTTTCCATTGTCATCGTATACTAGGAATTTTTTGATTATAAGCAAGGGTACTATTTTGATTATAAACAAAAGAATATCAATATAAAAGAAAAAAAATAAGTAAAAGATGGTACATATTCTTTTGAAATAAGTTTGTCTCCAATGTTTACAGATACTAGGAATTGTTTCATTATAAGTAAAAAAATCAGTTTAGAATTCCTTTTTTCAGAAACTAATTTTTTGGAATTTTTTACATGAATTTATAATATTTATTCTTTGAATGAGATTAAATAAACAAACTATATGAATTTACTTTCACTTGAATGCTTTTTTGATATGAAAGAATAATAATTTTAGAATTTCCTTCAAATATTTAGTCGGCAATTGTTTCATAACTTTTAATGTTTATCTTTCAAGATCAAAGGTACAAAAAGAATTAAAAATTTAAATATTTATTTAAACATATTCTTAAACTTTCACTCCATTTACTGAAAAATCAAAGGGAAATTTAAGCTATTCAGTAGAATAAAAACTCGGCTGAAGAAATTGTTTGGATATTTTACTGTAAGGGAAAAATTCTATGTGTTATTGAAAATAGCCTGGTATGCAAATCAAAGGGAACAGTTAAAATTTTTGACTATTATTATTTCCATTTCAGTTTTTTTATCTTTCATTTTATTACTCATTATATTATCCTGTTATTGAAACAAGAATGTTTCAAAATGAATATTTTTTTAGTGTATATATGAACTACACTTTTAAATTGAGCAAATTCTTTAACACAGTAACTGGCATAAAAGTTTTTTTTAATTCATTTTTTAAATAGAGGAAAATTAAAACCTTTTCAACACAGTTTCGTTAAATATTCAGATAAAATCAGTTCCAACAAAATATGGAAATACTAAACACAATTTTATTTTAAATAGCCATGAGTTATTTTTCTGAAATTCGTATTAAAAAGGTTTACAAAGAAATAAATGAATTTAAACTAAGTCAGTTAGTAAAGTTATATTTTTTTTCCAGTTTAGAAAAATTGGGACATTAATAATACATCAAAACAAGATTCTAACTTTCCAATATGATATTTAAAAAAAATGAAACATAGTGTCAAAAATTCTTATTTCAATGCTAATTTAATTCAGGGTACTTTCATCATTGCCCAAAATTTATAGATATTAATGGAATGTATCTGCTTTGAAATATTCTTGATACATAGAATGGAATAAATAATTTTTTGACAAAAAATATTTATATCAGATACTTAGGTAATGAAGTAATTTATTTGATGCTTCAATTTATTGCAATGAAATTAATATTAAGAGATTATGGAGACCTAAGCAGCATTATGAAGGTTAATTAAATTCCAAATCCTTTCAATTTAGGAAATGGTGTTATTCATTCTTTTTTTTCTATTTAGAAATTCTTATTCGTTTCTTTCAATTATAATATTCGATTAATCGGTTCAATTTAACTAATATTTTTCTTTCGAGAAATATGAAGAAGAAAAAGTTTCTTTTTTTTAGATGATGAGATTATGATTTTGTTTGCATATTTTTAATCATTTGGTTATTACTTCAGAATTTAAATTAATATAAGTAATGAAGGATACAAGTATTTTATTAAATAAAGGAAATGCATGTGAATAAAAATGATGTTTCTGAATGCACCTCTTAAGCATTAAAACATAATAATTACCACCATTTTTTAAAAGATATATAAATGGCAATGTATATATTCAGATAGAATGTGCCAGCTTTATTGAAGATTTATAATTCTTGGGTTTATTTCAAAAGTCTAAAGTGTGAGATTTATTAATTATTTATTCCTGCAATCAGGCCTCTCAGATTTATAAAGAGGAGTGATATCCGTAACCTATCAAGCTGGAGCAAGTGTTATAGAAACATCCCAAATGTTAGGCGATTCTAGTGGTATGGTGCCTAAAGTCATGATTGCATACACGTGGCGGGGCAAGACAAACTCGACAAAACACAATTGTGGGAGGAAAAAGGATATGAGTGAAAGAGACCGACGGGTATTGAAGGGAATTTTAATGCCTAAAAAGCGAAAAACTGCAGCTAAAGTGCTTATCTAGATTCCCCAGTGTCAATGATTACAGCTAAAAGGCTCCTTTGTAAACAGATCACTTATGGCAGAGCAGCAATTTCCAAAACACTTGTTGCAGTTGTTAATGGTAAACACCGTCTGCAGTAGTGTCACATTTACAAATCCTGGTCGATAGATAAGTGGAGGAAAGCAATATCGTCTGATAAATCATGTTTCACACTTTTCCCCCCCCAACAGAATGATAGTACGTTTGGAGGACACCGGCACAAGTATTTGATCGTGATTGTCTCCTACCAACTGCCAAGTATGTATAGGAATCTATTTTGATATGGGCAACCAGGTCTTGGATTTTTGCTGGCCTAATCATAACCATGAAAGGAAGGAAGAATTAGTAGAAGTATAGAGAAATTTCAGCTGACCATGTGCACCCTATGATGCAAACTTTGTTTCCTGCAAGAGATAGAATATTCCAGGGTGATAATGTACCTAATGTAATATCCATACAGTGAGACTTGTCCAATCAAGGTTTGGTGCACAAGAGAGTGTAGTTAAACATCTGATTCTGCCCACACAGTCACCTGAACATAATGATTAAACTATTATGGCCTATTTTAGAGCATTCAAAAACGGAATCAATATCTTCCATCGACATATCACCCATATATTTCACATTACTCCTGAAAGAATGATATAAAATCCATCTAGAGCCATCTAGAGCCAAGAGTTATACCCGAGGGATGCGAATCCAACTCCCTACCAAACAGGGCACACCAATCTGAATTTTATTATTTATTTCAGAAGTTAATCATAAAGTTGACTTTTTTATATTTCATAAATAAAATCCATATCTCTTGATAAGGATTATTTCATTAATAAAAGCCATGTGTTAAGGTCTAAAAGTGGCAATGATTTCCGTTTGCATTTTTTGGATCTGTTATTAGGTGTGGGATTTTATAGACGTAGAGGAAATGCACGCATGCTTATGCTTTTTTCAATAAACAATGGTCAACAATTATGGAAAAAATCTGTATTTTAATTGAAATAAAGCCAAAGTTAGAATGACATGGGTGAATTTCGCTAATTAATTATTTTATAACCGATTTAAAACAGAATGAAAGATGATTCTTGAGAACGCAAAACGCATTAACTTCCATTTTTCAATATTATTTTCTTAAATGAATTCATCCCTTTGAGGCAAACTCAGCAGCTCTTTTGAGAAACTGTTCAGAATGGGACTGACTCGGTTTATGCAAATTAATCGGCGTATTAAAGGAAAATTTCCATTAACAGATTAAAACTTAAAACCCAATATTTCTAAGTGATTTAAAGGAATATTCCTTTCAATTCTTATCCAAAGGAGAAAAAAAAAAACGCTTGCCAGAAATTATGTTAAAAGCAAATCCCATCTAAGGGCGTAATTATTATCATTAAATTAAGCAATATAATTAGAATTATCAATAAGAAAAGATGCATTTTGTAAACATTTTAGTAAAGAAAGTTTAGCAATGGTGATCAAGTTATATTTAATCCTGGAATTAAGTTATATTCAATTCTTTGTCATTAATTATATTTATAATTATTGGTAACTGCATTTTCCGATATTCGATATTTTTCACCAAATGTTTCGATGTTTTACGAAACTTCATATCGAAGTCTAAAGTGTATACATAAATCATGTGAAAGAATTTCTGATGATATTTTTTGAAATAAATTTATTCAAAAAACTTATTATATATCTGTATGGAATATTCTCAGCAACACTGAAATATCCTTTTAAGAATACCTTTTAAAGTCATTTTCAAACTTATTGGAATAATTTACGTGCAATCTAGAGAATGCGTATTTAAATTCAAATATGATATTTAATGTATTTTTTGCTTAAGATATAAATGCATACTAAACAATATTAATGGAAATTATTTACAATCATTTCATGCTAGAAATACTTTATATTTAATTACAATTAATTTCTATTGCTGTGCAAACATGTGTATAAAGTATAAATAAGCTGTTTCATTAATGGATTTAGTTTCTGCCTAGAGTTTTTTTAATACAATTCTTATGGTTGTCTTAAGATCAATCAGTTTAAATAATTAAATATAGTTTTAATGTATTCGTCTAGACCATATATTTGACTTTTCTTAAACATTCAAATTTTATTTTATGATTTGAAAGTAAACTAAAATCTTTATAATCTGAAAAAAAATATTCCTTTTTATTCTAGGTAAAATTATGAGGTTTTGTTTAAATATGTTTAAAAAAGAATGAGGCGATTAAAAATGAAAAAGGATAGATTGATACTTCATATTAAAATGAATTTTTTTGTTACAAAATTTAAAAAAAAGTAATATTTTAAATGCTCATATAAGCTTTCACACAATCAGCCACAGTTTGATTATTTTGTTAAGAAAAACTTGAAAGCACCATTCACCTCCTGTACATTTTGTTTAGTTATATTAACGTCCCGTTTCAAAGCAACACGAGGGCTATTTTGGGACGGACCTCGCAATTTTGAACCAGGTTCAGATGACGAGGACTACACCTGAACTGGCACCCCCCTCTCCACACCACGCGACACCAGCGGGAGGACGTTTGGCCTGACAGATTTAACGTGCAAGAGACCCCCTCACACGACGGTTCTTCGGTGGAATCGAGTCTCGAACCTGGAACCCTCCGGTTCCAAAGCCGAGACTTTACCACCAGGCCACCGCGGCCCTCCTGTACATTTAGAATTAATACTTAATTATATATTTTAAATGCCTTGGTCGAAGAAAGAATATTTCACTAAAATTGGTCCATGAAAAATATAATATCTCAATAACAATATAATGAGAATTGGCATCCATATATGTAACTTACCATTGTAATAGATTATATGTTTCATTTGTTATGGAACACAATCACTTTCAATTAAATAACATACAGAAAATAATGTGACAAAATATATTTAAAGACAAATGAAGAAAATCGAAAGCACTTATTAGTAAAAGAATTTCCATTAGGGCAACTGGTTTGTGGGTATTAAAGGCGCAATACTTTGCCTGCATAAAACTTATAGTTAATAGAAAAAATTCTAAAAACCTTTAGTAAGGAAAATAAAAGGCATTAAGTGTCTGTGTTAAACTAGAACAGTGATGTGTTTGACATTGTTAAAAAAATATGGAGTTTTAGATAAAATGATTAAAAAACAAATGCTGTTAGGTGAATTAAAAAAAAAATTGTCAGATTTTCCTCAATAGCGTTTGCATGTCCAGTTATGAAGAGAAAAGAGGGAAAGGAAGAAGATTAAATTCTTTACATTAAATTAAAAGATGAAGAACAGTTGAAACATATAGGTATTTCGAACAATTTTCATCTTGGGGGAAATGTATTACATCTGGATAAATTGAGAAGCAAAATGATATAAACTACAGTAAAATGGATATTAAATAATTCAAGTGCTATTTTCACTTGTATTGTATTTTTTAAAAGATTTTGTCTCCAAACTGTGATTACTTTGAAATGAAGTAAAATAATTTTTCATAATTTTTATATACATGTAACAATTTTCAGTATATTTCCCTTTCATAAAAATAGTAAGAATAAAATAAGATGTAATGAAATATTCCCTCTTCAAAATAATTTTAAACATTTTCTAAATACAGAAATTCCTTGTCCAAAAATTCGGTTGCGCAAACAATTATGTTCAATTGAGTGTAACTTTGAGTTATAAGAATTGTTTGCAAAATTTACTTACTTCTTTTTTTAAGGAATTCGAAATGTATTATTAGTTTAAATTGAATATGTTAAGATGATTACGAGTGTCATAATCTTATAAAACAGGTTTCATATTAGAAGTAACAAAAATAATATCGAATAAATATTGCACTGGATGATGATCTGAAGTAGTACGAAATTAAATTCAGAACGTCACAGATATTTAATGACTAAATAGACTTCCAAAATCTATCATCTGTAATTTACAGAACCATTTCTTAATTAACTGAATCAGATAGGCATCTAAGATTGGCTTATATTTGGTGGTATTACACTATAACACTAAATGACCGGATCGTCGAAATAGCAATACTGGCTAGAACTGTGTTGGGTTCTAGCTTACAGTGCTAGCTGAGAATGCCATTTTTATAATCGTATTATAAAAATGAGATTTTTAATACTTATTTATAGATCAGCCTGTTCCGGCCACGGGATATTTTTCTTAGTTTTTTTTATTCTTAAAGACAAAAATGTGAGGCCATACAGAGCACAGCTTTGTAAAATTTTCAGGAAGAACAAGACTATTAAATTTTATTACTAACTTGGTCACTCGACATGAGCCTCATTCGAAATGGTTGATATCATTTAAAAATGAAATAGATCACATCAGACATAATCATATGATATAAAATTCTTGCTAAACGAATTGACTTGGTTTCCATTTTAGAGTTAAAGTTACTAGTTTTGATTGTTATTTTAATTCTTAATTTTATGCGTAGTGAAATGCTCCTATGCCCTGTAGAATAGTTCTTACTAATTAGTTGGATGAGTTTAAAAATATCAAATGTCATGTGATGCTTTATTTTATTTGCATATTTCAATAAGATTAAAAATTTACTAAGCATTTTAATGCTTTCTTTCTTATAGTACTGACCACGCATGTAAACTTATATTACTATTCAAATTGGCTGTTATCCCAAGTAATAAGTCGTTCATTTTTTAAATAATTGTTAACAAGTTTTCATAAATTATTATATTTATAAAAGAGTGCAAGAGACGAAGAAAATATTTTCTAAATTTCGTATATACAGAACAACAATTCACTACATAATATGCAGTTCTAATAAACATATGCCGAATGTAATTTTAATGAGAGGAATTTTATAATTGGATTTAATATCAATTATAAATAAGCAAAGAGGCTTTTAGAAAAATATGTACCTGTAACTGATAAAAATGTATAATTACTAAAATTAAAAATTCTTAATATATATTTTCTATAAATTAAGCTTAGTGTTATAATTATGATTTAAATTTTACATTATGCTGATTTTTTGTACTTAAATTCGATGAGATTTGAACCGTAAAAATTAAATCATCTATAGCATTGAATCCGTTGATTTCACAAGTACAAATGAATTTTGATGTAGATTTAAACTTGGAGATTATTTTAATAAATAGTTTTTATAAAAAACCAAAAGCATATTGGGTCTTAATTATGCAAATGCTACTGACTGAAAGGGAAAAAGTTCTTCAATTGCATTGGAGTATTTTTCAAAACACTTATTCAATAATTTATTTAAACACTATCACTAAATTATTTAAAAAATCAAGAGTTTAAAGAAAAAACACTCGAATTTAGTAATTTGAATATTCTGGTTTATTGAAATTATAGGCATAATTTGGAACAAATAAGGCTCATGATATGATATAATGAGGAAAAGAATTCTTATACATACGTTTTAAAAATACTTCCCAAAGGATATGAAAATAAAAAAATGCCGAATTATTCCCCTATTTTGAATAGGTATTTATAATCAATGTATTATCTGGCAATTAATTCCATCTCAACAGATTCGGAATTTCCCATCTGAGACCAAATGCAATCAGGCTGCCGACGAACTTCTATTTCATTAAACTAAGAGGCATATTTAAATAATGCAAAAGAAAAAGCTTTTCATTTTCGAGATAAAGATCAAAAGAAACATTTTTTTAAAAATTAGAATAAGGGGAAAAAGTTTCTTTTCTTCTCTATTTCTTCTTTCTTTTTCACTCAAAACTACCTACGATACAGAATATAAGAATGCAAGAATTATGTTGGTGATGGCAAGAAATTAAATATGAGTTGTTATCGAATTAGAACCAAGAATTTTTAATTTTTCCAAAATATAATCTTACAAATAATTAACATTTTGTTTTGGAAGAAAAATTTATTTTTGCTGAATGCCTATTTTTGTTCTCTATATATTATATATATACCAGCGGGTGACCGAGCTCCGCTCGGAGAAAACAGGTATCGAAGCTAACTCGATGATTTAAATTTTCAATTGTGATTTATCAAAACAATACATGCCATAAGAAAATTTGTGAAACCATTGGTGAAAAGATAACCGGTTAATGTGCACCATTCTAAACTATTCTAAACAAAGTTAGAGTTTGGAAAGGGAACTATTCTATACAAAGGTAAAGTAAAGGTAAAGATTGAAGTGTGTTGAAGTTCAATATTTTTGACAAATTTATTTAGAAAAACCAAACATAAGAAATATATTATAAACCTATAACAGCATAAACATAAAACTTTATTAGTTCGCCATATTGGCTATAGATGGCAGCACGTTACCGCTTGAAAATTTAAGTAGCCATTATGGCGAACTAATAAAGTTTGAAAATATCCTATCTGTAACTCCGAACTGCTGGACCGTAGCGCTTCAAAACTGGCGCCAATCGATTCCTCATGGCCAAAAACCCCAGACCCCCAAGTTTACCGGAGGTTATTAATTCTGGGGCGATTTTCGACTTGGCAACCATTCCTCGTATTAAAGTATTAGATTTTTTAATTTTCTTTCTCTCTCTTTCTTCTTTTTATCCTGATAAAAATGATCTACAATGTAGATTTTCAAGAAAAATGCAACAGTTACACTGATGATGATTAGGGATTAAATGCAAATTATTATAGAATTAGTGTCAAGAATTTTAAATTTTACATAAAATGTTCTCACAAATAATTAGTTCATTTATGCTAAAATGTGAATTTACTTTTGTTAATTGTCTTATCATAAGTGGAAGAAATAAATTATTTTAATACATAAAATATGAAAACATAATTTTTATAAGCTTCTGTTCTCGTATAATATTTTTGTGTTATAAGAAAGATATATACTGAGAAGTAAGTTATTTTTTATGAAAATTATCAATTTGACTACAAAGTGTATGACTATTAACAATAATTTTATGAATATTATCAATTTAGCTACATTTTTTATGAAGATTAAATCTTTATAAAAAATATCAATTTAGCCTCCAATTTTATGAATTTATAACTCTTAACCAAGGAGGTGAAAATTTATTTAACTGGAGACGTGCGGTCTACGAAAGTATTAGTACGAAAATCAGCCAATATATCTGGCAGATATTTTTTGAAAATATAAATGTTTCGGAATTTTTTTCAAATATATTATCATTGAAAAATGTAATTGTGTATGAGCATGCACTTTCTTCTCAAATTGCATGTTATAAAAATTAGTATTTTTGGATAAACATTATATTTATTTTTTAAAATCATATTAATCTTTCCAATAAAAAAAGGTATATAGAAAACAGTAGTGGCTATCCAACAATTATTAGAAAAATGAAAAAAAGTAAAACTGTTCTTTTTTCTCCTGGCATCATCAGTTTTCAAGGGCATTTATCGGTTGAGTGCGAATGCAAAAATCAGCCCTTGAATTCTGCACATATTTCTCTTGTCATACTAATACATTAATTCAAGTCCATTGTCTCTAGAAAAATTACTTACATCTGAAAATATACATTAAAACATATAGATAAAAAAAGAGAAATGCGATTTTTCTTGGAACAAAATCTTCTGTACAATTACCCTCATTATTAAATCCACTTTCTGCTTCATTTGAAAATCTCTGCATGTCAGCTTTATAAATAAAATCAGTAGGTTGAATGATATTTCAAGAACCATGTTTTAGAACCACCTGATAAGCTCGCATAATGCTGGAACACTAAGAGGGAAGTCCGATATCACAGGGATGATGCAAAGAAACAACAGAAATATTTAAAAAAGAAACCACGGAATCCATTTGCAAAAAGAATATGTAAGAATAAGCAGCAGTTTCAATCCAATCGATTGAGCTAAATATATAATACAGGTGAATGAAAGTCCATCCCTAGCGGTATGAGAAACCGCACGTCCCCAGGGTTAACATTAATTTTCATGAATATCAATATCAACAAATGACGTTGAATTGCTTCCACTTAAAGGAATTAAGATTTGAATGGATACCCAATTGCAATTTCGTAATATTTAATAAGGAATTTCTCTTTATAAACTTCAAAATTTCAAAACTACTATTTTACGATTAATAATAACATTAAAAATTAAATGTCTGAATCAACAATATATGCTTTGAATTGCTTATTTTTGATTGCGATTAAAAACGTGTTACATTTATTGGCAGATTGTTTCTTTATGCTGTGAACATCATTATCTATTCCATGAATTGGAAGAAAAAAATAAGCTTCTATGTTTAACAGAAATAGATGAAATAGTTTCTTGTTAAATTATGATAAAAAAGTATGTTAGTTATATTTTGTAACATTCCTTCATTTGAAGAAGGAGAATGATTTTATAAAATCCTAAAAATCTAGAATTGCTTTATTTTTTCTTTAGAAATATTAAAGCATATTTCAAGATGTACCAGAACGTAAAGTAAAGCTTAAAGTTTTATCCATCTGGTTACCTTAAAAATCTAGAAATGCTTTATTTTTTTCCTTAGAAATATTAAAGCATATTTCAAGATGTACCAGAACGTAAAGTAAAGCTTAAAGTCTTATCCATCTGGTTACAATGGTTGATGTGAAAGTTATATCATAAGAAAAACTTCAGTCTAAATCTCTAAAGTTTATTCCTCTCGATATTCTCAAGCAGGTGGAAAGTTTAACTTGAGTATATGAAAATGCTCATCCTTGTAGGAGCTTCGGAAGAAGTTCTGGAAATAAAACTCACGTGCACGGGATGATACCCTGGTAAATGCAGTTATGGAAATGCGAGCCTAGGAATGGGGGAAGGAGAAAGTAATATGCACAGCCGGTAAGATAGTTGGGCGGAAACGGTCTTGGAAATTGCTTCGCTATTTCGTGGAATTTGAAGACGAAGATAGTGGATGGGGGTGGGGGTATTTCCGTATAATTTTGTTTGCAGGGAATTATATGTTGCATCATAGCGGAAGAGAGAAGGAATAATTTCAGGGATATTACTTGTCATATCTGTTTTTGCTGTGAAAGGACACAAAATTCTTGCAGAACAAAGCAGAACATTTAATTATAACAATAAGAGAAAGAAACTGTGTTTCAGGGCAAGTTCTAATTATAGTAAATCTAATTTGGTGGGTAAGTATTGCAACTTATATTAACCTTTTCTAACTATTTAACTTTTTTCTACTTTTCTTACATTAAAAATCTTTTTTTTTGTAATATCTCCACTAGTTTTAAATATCTTTTATTATAAATCAAATATCTTAAATTATTTTTTTTTTATTTTTGTACACTGGCAAATAAGTTCATCTACAATATAATTCATTTCATTCGAAAAAGTATTAAAAAAATAATAACAAAAAGTCATTTTTACTGCCATTTTTATTCATTTACTTAAGAAGGGAGTTCTATAAATAACTTTTGAAAGATAAATTTTAATTTTTTCAGATGCATAATTCATAAATAATAATTCAAAACTTATAAAAAAAGATCTGACTATTATGCTTCATAGTAATAAATAATTCTAAAATCCTTGAAACCTCTGTCAAATAATATTATTCTTATATAAAATATTAAATTTTGTTTGTACTGAATTTTAATACAAATATAATAAACAGTTTTGCGTTGTTTTGCATGGTTTTTAACAAAAGCCCGGTTGCCAATATAATATCAATTTTTAATAATTAATAAATCCAATTATAGTATGAGAGTGTTATTTTTATTAAAGTTAATTTATAAAATATTTTTTTTGCGGAATACAGCTTAAAGTTAATTAATTCTTTTTCATGTGAAAGCTAATTAAATTAAAATCTATAGCATAGGGAAGTTTATAATATATGTTTTTAGCGTATAAAATTAATGAATGCTTTGATCAAATATTCATCCTATTTATTTAAGATAATGATATTTAGTTTTCATTTTATGTATATATTTTTTTCTTTTTTATTATTTTTTTAATTTGATAAATACCATAAAATATTCTATAAAGTCAAAAAATAATATTTCATTTAAACAGACAATCTTTTTTGTTCTTTTATTCATAGTAAATGTCTCTGATCATATATGCAGAATTAAGGTGTTTCTCATTTGCTAATAAGCAAAAATTCGAGAAAAAATAATAATATTTTTTTTAAATAGTAATATAATGAGAAAAAAAAAGCAAACGATAATGTCCGAATATTTTTTCTGTGGAAGCTATTGAAATATTTTTAAATGCCAATATAAACATTTCAACAATAAAAGAAGTAGAAAAAAAGCATTTATACTTTTTTCACCAATTTTTTTTATCACTAGCAGATGTAATTGCTGAAATTTATATTTGCTTACTGAGCACTAGAAAAAAAACTAATTTAGAAGTCATGGTTCTAAAAAATTTTTTGCATATTTCTTCATCCATTTTTTAGCATGTAAAGTAAATTTAAATTCAAAAGATTAAACCAAATATTTTATAAACATATATTCCGTGTGCTTGTTTTTGAAGACTTATCAATACGGCATCAAGTCCTTCCTTGTATTGTAATTGCTGCTTCATTTTATCATAGTGTTATAATTGGGGTTATGAAATTAATATAATACAATTTTTATGCAATTGAAAATGAATAATTTTATGCTGGATAGTAATAAATTGTTTTAGAAATGTGGCAGCATCCCATAATAATTTTTATAACTTAAAGGAGAAATAAAAAAAAAATATTCAAATATATTAGGTAGGGGCTGTCTCACCATCCTCTAAAGGGATTTATAAAACTAAATTAAAAGTAAGTTTCAGTAATACATGAGTGATGGAATTTCTTGTTAATGAAAATTATTATCTTGATAATGTTTATTTTTTTACGTCTTTACTTTCTCTCTTGAGCTTCTGGATTACGATGAAACTCATACAGATATAATATATTATAAAAACTAGACGTTTATAAATACATTATTATTATTTAAAAATTATTTAGTGAATGTAGATTTTTATAAAAACTAGGTGTAAGACTCTTGCATTTTGAGTTTTAAATGCACATTTTAAATTGGGCTATGCAAGGAACAACTTTATTGTATCTAAATAATTGCGATTTACTCTTCATCTAAAAATTGGCAACAAAAGAAATAAAAGCCTAAAGTTTTGATTGCATCATTTTTTAAATACATCAGTCAGAAGACTATTTTATTTAACTAATTAATTATACTAATCTGAATAAAACCAACGTTTGTTTGATCTGCGCTATATGTACAAACTACAATAACAAAATGAGGCCGCGGTAACCTGGTTGATAAGAGAGTCAGTCTCGTAACCAATATGTCGCGGGTTCTGTCCTCGTCTCGCCAAAGACCGCCGTGTTGGCTAATGGCAGTTGGGGCATGTTAAATATGTCGAGACTGCAAAGTCCTCCAAGTTCCCATAACAAAACGATACCTCTGGGGGTGCTGAATCCGGGATGAGTCGGTCTCTGATTTGGGTCTAAATTCTGACTTGCGAATGGATGAATGAATGTATGAATGAGTTCAACCACCCCCTAAAAAGGGATGTGTCGTGTGTGTGAGCAATAAGTCAGACTTCTGTCCTCTGGGTGCTCAGGGGTCTTTACCCTCAGAAGCTACTGCACCCCCTTTCGGTGAAAAACACGGACACGACAAAAAACAATAACACAATAAAAAGGAAGTTGTAAAATAAAAAAAAAATAATTAATGTAAACTATTTAATTTAAGTTCAATAAAAAGTCTATATATAAATCAATTTGAAATATCACTATGTAAACCAAAGAATCAGCGTCAAATTATTAACACCATCATTAAAAACGCTATTACAATTTAACATGAAATGTTTGAAAATATGCTATATGTTTCAATGAACATGAAACCAATAAAAATTAAGAATAATAAAATAATAACTTCTTGGACTTCACCGTTATAAAATATATTTAATAATAATAAATTATATCAACCAACATTTTAGAGACAAAAATGTTCACCATGAAAATGAAGTTTCTATTTTGTTTACATATTTCTTTGAGTAATTACTATATAATTTACCTATTGATGCATATTCTGGAAGAAATTTTCCACATTAAAAAAAGTTTTTCCAACAAGTTTATTTTAAAATATAATCAAGTTAAGTATTTGAAAATATTTTATTTATTTATCTGTCTCAGAACGTATTCCATACATAAAAACAAAATCATTAATAGTTGTTTTAATATGCAGTCAATTTTATTTAAATGTGTTGAAAACACAGTCTGTTAATTTCAATGAAATATAACCTTCTTTGAATACTTATTTAACCATTAATAATTTATGAGATACTTACTAAAAGCTCTTTTGAAAAAAGAATTTTTATTCATCGTGATATCCATAACTATTATTATTAAGTTTTTAACTTTCAAATGATTTATTTTTATTCCAGGATTTACATTAGCTTCTGTAAGAAATATCTTTAATTAAAGAAATAATAAAATATTCATTTTGTAAGATCTAACAAAACTATCATAATTAATAAAAAATGTATTGCGCTATTAATAAATAATTATTAATGATTTGAGCCTTTTTTCCTTTTGCTTAATTTATTCTTTTCAATAATTATATTAATGAATTAACTTTTGTTAGGCCTTTCACGGCTACGTCATCTGACATTCCAGAGAGATAAAAAAAGAGAAATTTATTAATTCTAGTTACTTCTAGAAAATTAATTAAAATACATAATCCTTTTATACATGTCATGACTTCAGATTTTTTTCCCGGATAGATATTATCGCTTGTTTCCAAGGAATCTAATATCCAGTTGATCTTGTGACCCAGTCTCTTTCAGATAGTTTACTTATGTTCAAAGCAAAGCGGACGCAAAATTATTTTTTACATTCATGATTTTGGTTCTTCTTTGTTTGAAGTTTTTAATATGAATTATATAATCTCTGGATATGTTGAAAGTTCACTTTGATTGTTTGGTAAAATCTTGCTTTCATTACAAATTTTTGAAAACATTCTCAATAAAATCTTCAGCAAATGAACACTTTTTGAAATGCAATATTCTAAAAAAATCAAGAACTTTTACACTGGTCATTTAACACATGATCAGAAATGAAAAAAAAAGATCAGTATAAAGCCTATAAAGTTTTTTGAAGGTTCTTTGCTTCATAATACTTTATTTTTTGACAAAAAAAAACATATTTTATTATCTAGTGGGCTTATATTATATTTTTCTCACACTACGTATTTGAACAAATAATTAATCCTCGATTGATGTTATGTTTAGTATTAGGGGTAATGAAACCATCTTTAAAAGTACTGTCATTTGTTAATATTATATAATGTTTTGGAACTTGCCTTATTTTCCATAATACATGCCAATTTATTTCTATTTATGAAATTCTTATATCAATTAAAAATAATAAAACAATACGCTCTGCAAATATTATTTTCGATACTTTCTTATGTGATTATTGCCCCACCAGATTTAATCAAATCTAATATTATTTACTTTACAATATTATTTTCAAACTCTGTGTCTTCAGTTTTAGACACCAAGCATATAATGTTTCATGTCTGATGTTATAAATGATTTTTTATTTTGTGCCTATTTGTCTTTCTCCATTTTTCATTGTTTTATTATTGTCGAATTTTTATTTTTATTTTTGAATGCTTGTTACTTACTGTGTTACTAATATATATATAAATGTAATTAACCTGATGCCCTAATAGATACCAATTTTTGGGTTTAGTTCAAAAAGATGACAATAGATGGCGAAACATACCATATACATCATGATTATGTATAAAGAAATTATGAAAATAAAAGAACCATGGAATAAAAGATATAATTGAAAATCACATTTCAATTTTTAGAAATATTTAATAAATGAAAATCAAATAATATTAATTTCGAAAAGTCTATCAACAACAACTATGACACGTTGTAATTGTCATATGTTTTCTGGAATGTAGTCAATGGAATGGCTACGCTTGTGTCACTTATTCACCAACATATTTTTTTTTTGTAAAGCTGAGTAATTTCTAGTAACTACACAACTATTAAAATATTCCTCTTAGAGGAGGAGCATTGAGGACTAGTGGCATCTTATTTAAAATATTATGTTGCGAATGGTTCGAATAAAACTCCTTCAAGTGCCTCAAAATCATTCAAAAATTAAATATATCATTTTAAGACACGGAATCATATAAAAAAATGGGTTCAATTATACCTCTACTGAAAATACCTGCTCATACAGTCATTTTTTGGGAACATAATATCACAAACATTGAAAGTTCTCAATTCCCCAAGTTCACAAATTTTGCTTATTGACTAATCCATTTAGATGATCCTGTGTTTTATCAGACAACCATATTCTCAAATCAATATTGCCATCTTGAATCATATCCACCAATTCTTTCCGAAATATATTCCACCACTGAATACATCATTTTTAAAACTTTTCAACCGATTCTGCCGTTTAGCTCTCTACTGCTCATCTGCTGCTGCTGAGGTAGAATATTTTAATGATTTACATGCAGGATGAAATAAAAAAGGGCCTTGCAGCAGCATCTGTTAATACTTGTTTGAACTAATTACAAAAAATCATAAAATATATGCCCTGTCACATGTATTTGCTTGAAGAATTGTGTTTTAACTTTAACCATTTTTTTGTGAAGCCTTTTTGAAAATTGTCACTCTATTTCATGACACCCTGTATACTCTTATATATATTAAATGCAATTAAATACGCTCAAATTTTAGTATTTCAAAATACTTTTTCCTTAACATCTTACTGGAATATTGATAAATTCAATTCTATAAATTTAACTAACGCATTTTAATTTCTTCACTTTGGAACCCACTCAGCTTTTCTACTATTTAAATATTATCTTTCCATATATATATATATATGTATATAATATGTTCTCGTTTCAAGTAAATGTCGAAGCACGCAGAGTAACAAGCGATATTATACTTAAACATATAATGACGTATCGCTAAAAATTCCTTTAAAGGACTATAGACGAATACGTTGAGTAATTTAATTATAGAGTCTTATTGTTACATGATAATGTATACTACATTCGTCTTGTTATACGCATATCTTCCGTAATTTTTCACAGTTTTCTGACTTGGCACATCATTTTATGGTATAGAAAGTCATTATCTGATAGTCTCGCATTTAGTTGCAGTTTCAATAGGAATAATATTGAAACGTTTTAATAGATTTTGCCACATTTAGATGATTCAACTACAGCCAACCCTTAAAAACACTTTTAAAGAATAGTTAAAGATATCTTCTGTTTCTTTTCTGTATACACTTTTTGGAATTTTGGAATTGATGAGTTGCCAAAGACATATCCTTTACTTTTGACAACCACAAAATTCAAATTTTTCTGACAAGCTGAATAGTTCGTTTAAACCATATTTTGCATCGTTTTCTTAGAAAATATACTGTTTTCTTAGAATATGTATCAAGCATGATTATAACTTTTCACTTTAATGATTATAATTAATTCATGTTCATTCTTAGCTAGAAACACAATTATATTTACTATACAATAATTCAGAATACGTGATAAATGAAGAAACGAACGTATTTATAATTTCTGACTAATATATTCAATTAATGTAATTTTATTTAATGAGACCATGTTTATCTCAATAATCATTAGTAATGATTTCTTTTAATGTAAATTTTTTCATAAACCATAAAATTATGATTAATTTATTTTCAATTTGTCAAGGCACTAATATATATTTCATCTGTCAATAAACACATTTGAATTAATTATATTTTTAAACATTCTTTGACTGCAGTTTGAATTAATTTCTAAAAAAAGACAACATAAAACACCTTTAGTTATTATATTTAAATAAATTTTAAAAACCGTCGGTTGTGTAGAACTATGCAAAATAGGTTATTTTTAATATTCTTCATTTTAATGTATATCAGGATAGAATCTGGAAATGAAACTGATGATAAAATAAGCTGCAGGGCATAATAGTTAAGGAAAAAAATTTAAAGAAAATACATTTTCAGTAAAATTTAAATTTTCAAAAATTAAAAATTAAGTCTATAATGAACTTAAAAAATATTACCTTGCCTGGCATTGAAGGATTACTTATGTTTGTTGATATTTTTTAACAATATTGCATATCAAATACAATAAAGTAATTATGAGCTGTGTGGATGTAAATATATTTATTTTTCATTAGTAATAACTAATCATTTTTTTTTTACAAAATTATTTTGTTTGAAATTCCATATGAAAAGAACAAAACTTCTGTACAAAGAAAAAAATTAATACTAGGCTGTTAATAAGACTTCTGGTAGTTTTGTTAAAGAATAATTCCTTAATGTATTTGTTTCCGAAAGATAATCTATGTCTCCAGTTGTTGTTTTTAATTCATAAAAAAATTAAAAAACTCCATTTATAAATTTCATTGAAAATGACATAAATATAAATGAAAAGTTAAAAAAATTAAACCTGATTTTTACTTTGTAGGTAACAGTAAACAGAGAAATTCTATAAAGCTGCAACGGAAAGAAATATTTTCAAATTTACTTAAATGAAGACAAAAAATAGAGCTATGAGCATTTTCTGTAGCATTATGCTGTATGAAAATACAACATATTGGAATGAAACTGAAAATAAATAAACATCTGTAAAAAAGAAAAAAAAATCTAGGTAAGTAATTTATTTTTCAAATTTACTTATAAGGGCAAAATAAATATAAGGACTTTCCTTTAAATGACTGTTAGGAAACAAGTTGGCATGGATTGTTCTATTTTTTACATCGAAACTTTCTGTTTGTTTTGGAGTTTAACAATCTGAAGGGTTATTTTTTCTCTATAAGCTGCCTTAACACGATGGGTTGTTTAACGACGTCTGCCATCCCGGAAAATTAAGTTGCAGCCTAAGTTAATGCAATACAACAAATGCAATTCACCAAGACAAAAAAATCTCAGAGAAAGGAAACAATTAAGCAAGATGTGGAACACTCTTTTTTTAAGATATTCGATTTGTTTTATTCTTTTGGAATTGGAGAAAATATATTCTTTCGTGGTCTATGGTATACTGTAGTGCATGTTAATTTATTCATTTAGCCATGCATAATTCAATTAAGAACAATTCCAATACTTGGTAAGCTGCGACTTAATGGAAAAGAGATAGTTAAGAAATAAAGAACTGCTAAATACTTTTTGTGAAAGAACATGGGATATTCTACTCGGATACTGTTGGATCTATCTTTATTATTCTAGGTTTATTCTAGGTTGATTCATAAGATCTATGCATTTTTTTATACTATGCCACATTATCCAAAAAATTCCTTAACGAACTTTAGGATTAATTGAAAGTTATACAAATCAGTCAGTTTACAATATCTCTTGAGACCAAAGCACAAAAAGCAACTGATAAATGAAACTCTTTGTTAGTGAGTTCAGTCAGAGGCAACAGTTCACTAAATAAAACATGCACCATGCATGTTTAAGGGATTATGTTTTCTCAATAGTACAGCATGTCCATAGTATGTCGTCATCGAATAAAAATGTGCACAATTTGTGCAACATCAAGCAGCGAGACTATTTGTCCTTTTAAGCACGTAGTTACAGAGAAATTACAATTTTGAATAATTTGAATAGAGTAAGAGAGTGGAATATATATTGCTGATTTGAATTTAAAATACACATTTCCTCTTTTCCTGCACTATTATTTGATGAGCAAATCTCAGTTTTTGCTTTGACATCACACATTGCATATACTTTTTTTAACAATGTCCGATTCCTTAGTGGAAATATCCGTCCTTTTGAAACATAGCCTCAGGGTGACCCTTGAAAAATTCCTCAGACCCAATTTTTTTTGTATTTGATATAATTTTAATTATTTTGTATTCCTTTTTGCTTGGTTTTTATTGCTCATTTTTAAATTCTTCGTTATTTTAGTTGTAGCTGCATTAGCACTCACTAAATACAAAGACAATTTTCTTAATTTTTAAATTTTTAATCTGAAATATCTTTTTTTTTTCATTCCGTAATTAGTTTCCTTTACTAAATTATTTTAATTGAGATTTGTTTCATAAATATGTTTTTATTTCATTTAGCTTTTATTTTTGTTTATTTTTTTAGTTTGATTTTGAATTAAATTTTAACTAAGATTTCGACATAATTAGTCTTGGTTTTCCGAAATCGTTTAATATATCATCAGTATACTTGCTGTTTGCGAGATATAAAATTAAATAAATAAATGGATTATCTTTTTCTTTACAGAAATATGCCTCATTTCATAAATACATTTAATACTTTGTATATGGGTCAATCTAATATTCTTTTTTTTAAAAAATAGCATAAATATTTTAAATGCATCATTTTAAATTTACAAAAACTTTTCTAATCTTTTCAATTAATCTTACATGGTAAGTACATTTTGATTATTCTTAAATTATTATTTAAAATACTATTAAAGTAATTTTTGCCCATTAATTTATTATGTAATACTTATCATTTATCTTCATACATTTCTTAATAAGATTTTCTTAATAAGATGGATATCTTCATTTGGGAAATTATTTAATAATATTATGAAAAAGTCAAATTTTATTTCAATACTTTTGCTAAATTAATATAATTATTTGTACAGCTTTATAATAATATGAAAAAAATAGGGTAATTAATGTACCCAATTCAAGTAAATAGAAATCGTAGTATAAAATAAAGTTGAATAATTTAATCCGGTACTTAATATTATGAAACATTTCTTCATTAGAATTAATTACATTTAATGTAGCAACCTATTGCCAATTGCATTAATGTAATAATTTTATTTAAATAATTAACCTGAAATCAAATATATATACTATATTTTGTTTCGGCTTTCTTAAAATTAAGCATAATTCTATATATTAAATTATTAGTAATCAAAATTATTATGTTTTGCTTGCTAACCGATCGATTGGCTGAAAAATAAATGCTTGTTTTCGCCTTAATGAAAGCGAAACAGCATTCTGTTTTAGTATAAATTTAAATTAAATGTTGGTAAGCTGTTCTTAATATATCGTCAAAAATATTTAAATGACATTTGGAGCTAAATATGCTTCATTAAAAATTATTCAACAATTATTCAATCATTATTTGATTACTATCTATAATACTATAATACGAGTAATGGTTGCCAAGTCGAAAATCGTCCCAGAATTAATAAACTCCGGTAAACTTGGGGGGCTGGGGTTTTTGGCCACGAGGAATCGATTGGTGCCGGTTTTGAAGCGCTACGGTCGAGCAGTTCGGAGTTACAGATAGGATATTTTCAAACCTTATTAGTTCGCCATAATGGCTACTTAAATTTTCAAGTGGTAACGTGCTGCCATCTATAGCCAATATGGCGAACTAATAAAGTTTTATGTTTATGCTGTTATAGGTTTATAATATGTTTCTTATGTATGCATATATGTTTGGTTTTTCTAAATAAATTTGTCAAAAATATTGAACTTCAACACACTTCAATCTTTACCTTTACTTTACTTTTGTATAGAATAGTTCTCTTTCCAAACTCTAACTTTGCTTAGAATAGTTTACAATGGTGCACTTTAACCGGTTATCTTTTCACCAATGGTTTCACAAATTTTCTTATGGCATGTATTGTTTTGATAAATCACAATTGAAAATTTAAATCTTCGAATTAGCTTCGATACCTGTTTTCTCCAAGCGGAGCTCGGTCACCTGTTGGTTTTCTATTAAACATATGTCTTTTAAAGTTAGGAAGAACAGTGGTGGCTTTCCTTAAGCCTTCCTTAGAAGGACTAAATATAGAACATGGTTTCTAGAAACAAAATTGCTTTGAATGTGAAAACTGTGAATGTTAAAACTCACATGCAAGAAGGAATTTTTTTTGTTTCATCCGAAAATAGCTATGATGTTCTAGATCAGGATATTAAAATAAGTAAATTAAACATTATTAAAATAATGCAGTTTTCCTTGTCTAGTTTAATAATTAATATTTTAATCTTTTTTAATTGAATAATTGATAAAAAAATAATATGTTTAGAAATTTTCAAATTAAAAGAATATCTGGCTGATCAGGGGAACGAATATCAAGTTACTCAAAGGAAAATATCCTTTGTTTAATTTTTCGCCTAGAAGCAGCCTTGATCATCTCATAAGTAAGATTCATTTTTCTCATTATCATCATTCAATACATATTTTTTTACTAGCCTTCACAGCTCATATTCCATAAATATCTAAAAATGTTTGAAATCATTAAAAATTACAAGTACGTCACGGGGATTAAAACTGTACACATAGTTTTGAACTTCTAAGTTTTTATAAAATTAACCAATATTCCCTTTGGTTTGATACTTGTCAGAGACATCGATATTTAAAAGACATATATTTTCATTTCACTCCATTTAACCATATGAATCAAACTTCCGAACAATGAGCATTTTGTTTGGTGTCTAGTTTTATTTAAATAATAATTTATGAGCTGAATTCATGCGTTGGAGGAAAATGATACCGTATTATCACCTCATATTTTGTCTAACGATGAAAAAAAAAAAACACTTGATATCGTCCTGGTGTTTAATGAAGGCGCTACGACTGTAGCTAGTCCACTAGTTCATGGATGAGAATGTCTATTCTGCAATAAAGTTTCCTTAAATGAAGATTGTCTGTCAAATAACAACACGACATAAATTTGTCATTTTTGAGCTCATAAATGATAGAATATGTTAATACATCACAGGTGGGGATGATTTTGAATTCAGAAAACTACTCATCGCAAGAAATCATTTGCCATCGATATGTTTAACAGACTCTTAAATTATTCATTGCAATGAATTAAATGTATGACTTATTTTTTTACTGATTCACAGAAAACAATTATTTATAATTTTATTACAGTATTCCATGATTAATGGGAATAGGAATTAAAAATTCGTTTAAATAACAAATGGAATTTTGAAAATAAAAAACTAACATCATTTATTCAAAATCTATTATTAATTTACTTCATTGAAAATTTATTATTTTAATTTAAGATTAAATAACTGAATCAAATGATTTACAAAAGCAAATAATGACGTATCAAATGAATCTTTATCTATAGATCTACAATTTACTTTTATGCTCTAATTAAAAATAAATCTACCAGACAAAAGACATAATCGTGCATTGCATTAATAAAACTACAGTAAAAGTGTTATTTGTTTTTATCTTCTTATGTTAATATTTATTCATTTAATCGGATAAAAACAACTAAGTAATACTAAAATAATACCTCGAGTACTTAGTATTATACGTGTTACGAAATTAGTAAAAAGGGAAACAAATACAGACAAAGTTTTCAATTTATTAAGTTGCATGCTTTTAAATTAATCGTACGAAGATCATAACATTAGGGAATCCTTTTTTTATGTATGCACGTAATAAATTTCTGCCAGAATTGAGAAAATTTCTAATAAATAACTTGATATTAAAGGCAGAAATTCAAGTAATTGGGAATAAATTCTATTTTACCAAAATACGACAACTTTTTGAACAGATTTTTAAAAATGAAAAATTGTAATTCGTCACTGTATTTTCTGAACCACCATTAACAGAAATTCAAAATAAACATTACGAAAATGCTATTTATCAACGAAACACTTTCATAATTTTTTCCTCCCTTCCCTATCTAAGACGTTTCACAATTTTTCCCACAAAGCAAATGTTAACGATAACAGCTCTGAAGCCATTATAATGTCCTATACTTATTTCGTATTTCCAGAGATGCTTGCATAAACAACTATTTTTAACCTTGTTTTCCTAAAGTAATGTGCCATTATTTCGCCTGCCATGTACGAAACAAACCTCTAAGCAATTTTTTAAGATTTGAAAAATTGGTTTCTTTCATGCAGATAAGGTCCTCGTTATCTTTCAAAACAATTCGGATCAATAATATTTTCCTAAAGCTTTGTTAGCAAAGAATGCATCATGTAATGTTTTCCACCTTTCTTACTTTCTGAGCATTAAATTATATATTTTCTTATCGAAATCCTTTCATGAAAAATTACTTACATTTGGCTTTTGAATCATATTAAATACTGTTGTTTAATAAGGTCTGTTAAACTCTTCTATTTCAACGAATATGTATAAAATAATTTTGCTGTAGTTTTCAGCTCTATAAAATGAGTCATTTGATTTATTAATCACTAGCCGCCTTTGGCGACCAGCTGGTTCGCCATGAGTAATGGGTTCTAAAATTTTCAATTAAATCCCATATTCATTAGCCTTGCAGTAACTCCGGGCATTGATTGGCCTGAAATTAATATTTTCTTTGAGATGATGGACAGAAAGTTCTAAAAGAAAGCGTTTTCCTAATATTCTTTAATTTTATAAATCCGTCAGTTTTAATGATTGATTTAGTAGACTGATTGATGTAGCAACTTTTATTTAAAATATTAATAAAAATATTTCGTAAAATATGGCTCACAGAGCAAAGTATGAAGAAATCTAAAAATCATTATTCATAAATGCATTGTTTTGCTCAAACTTCATAAAATGTAATTATTTACTTCATTTAGATCAAATTAATAGTATTAAACAATATGTATGCCTATTAATAATATTTTACAAATTGGCCATTGGAAAGGAATTTGAATGCATATCCTGTATAAATTCAATCCTGTATAAATAAAGATAATTAATTCAATTAATGATTTAAATAGTGCAAAAGATCATAGAATCCTTTGCCTTGCATTTTTTAAAGTAAATATCACATTTTATATTTATTTTATTTTATCTAGTCACGTGCTAAAAGTTGCATTTCTTCCGATTTAATTTGCGATGATAGTTTTTTTTATTTTTTCAATTTGACTAGCTCTTGCAGATTTTGTAGAAACCTTAACTTTGCATTTATTTTTTTAGAAACTATCACATTTTATAATGAAAAAAAAAAATTGAATTAATGATACAGATATTGCAAACGATAATAAAAATATCCCATTAAGTCGGATTCCAATGCATATCCTGTCTAAATTCGATCTGGTTTACCGTAAAGAAGATTTATTGAATTAATTATTTAGATATTGCAAACGATCATACAATCATTTGCTTTGCATTTATTTTTTTAGAAAATATCACATTTTATATTTATTTTATTTTATCCAGTCACGTGTTAAAAGTTGCATTTCTTTAGATTTATTTTGCGATTATAGTTTTTTTAATCGAACTTCCGGCATTCTTTTATTTTATCCCGTCACGTGATAAAAACATGGTTAAAATATTTCTTTAAAAATTCGTTAAAAATAGAAGCTTATGTTATAAATTAAAAAAACTGATACCGTCAGAAAGCTAATTTTTTAATCTTTAAATTGATATAAAAATCATGTTTGTGCAATAATATTTTCGGAAGTTATAACGGAAAAACTTCGAAATGTCCCTTAAATTTTAATTAATTCTAATTCTAATTAAAAATTCGAAAAAGGGTTCCGAGGTGCACATTCCCGACCTCCAAGGTATACATGTACCAAATTTGGTAGCTGTAGGTCCAACGGTCTGGCCTGGAGAGCGCCAACACACACACACACACACACGCACACACACACACACATTGAGCTTTATTATAAGTATAGATATAGATATAGAATAGATGTAAAGATTAAAAGGAAAATATTTTGTGAAACCATTATTTCAATATGGTGATTTAATTCGTAAATAGATATTTAAGCTACGTATCTTCAATTAATAAATGATACATGTACACATGTATTGTTACTCATGCATACTAGCATTCTTTTGGTTTCATTTATCTAAATTTCAGATTCGTTTTTTATTGAGAAACTGAAAATAAAACTTTTCTCTTTTAAATATTATTAAAAACTTTGTGAACTCTTAAAGGCTATATGATAGCATATTTTGCTTCTCTTCAATACCACTAAGTAATAAAATGCTATACTGTAAAAAAATAACTTTTAGGCCAGCCGAAAAGATTTTTTACTACTTATTGTTGAACAGCAACCACATAAATGTAAAAAATGAGATACAGGAGTTTCATATTGTTTCAATGACTGTTATTAATCTACACTCAACGCTTGGGTCAGCTAATTAACGATATTGCAGAATATATTAAGAAATATATGAAAGAGAATTCTCTGAAAGCATTTAGGTAAGAAAAAAACCAAGCAAAAAATCAAAATGGAAAACTAGGCTTCAAGCAGAGCTATAATGAAGCACGAAAATATGCATTAATTGCCACATTCTCTCTCATTTGCTGTCTAACTATATTGAAAAGATATTAGATAGATCTTTCTCTATTTTAGATGAGCAAGTAATATAGTTTTTTCAATTGACTTCCTACTTAGGACAACAAAGAAAAAAATTCAATTACCTTTTATTGAATTATTATCAAACAATATTAAGTTTAAAAAATAAATTCAAAAATCATTGATTTTCGCAAGAATTGTACTCACATTCCTTTCTTCCATGTGGAAAATAATGAAATCATTGCATTTTACAGATTGAGCTACTACCTGCTGATTTCAATTATGATTACAAACTGCTAAAACTCTATTTAAGGTATTATAATTCATTAAATTAAATCAAGGAATTAATATTTGAAAGAATTGTATTAAATTCAATGTCATCCACAAGTTTAAAAAATGTATTTGAACTTGAGTGGATGAATAAAAAGCATTTTATTAAAGATTAAAAAACTTTTTTTCACGTGAACTATGAAAATATCCCTAGATACAAAATGATTGGCTATGGAAACTGATGTTCATATCTTCCAAATAGATTATTGTACAAAAATGTCTTTGAATTTTCCTAAACTTAAAGTAAAAATTATTTTTTTCTCTACTATAAAAATGCACAAAATATATTGATATATTAATTTTGTAATGGAATTCAAACTCATTCAGCAAAACCTACAACAACATGCTTTTCATTATTTAAAAATGAAAATGAAAAACATCGCCGTCTTCTAAAATTACACAATAAAACTTGAACTTGCACTACTTCTTTTATTTTGCAACATATACTTCTTTCTTAATATTCAAGTTCAGTAAATCTAAATGGAGTAATTTTAGTTGGAATAAACTGATAACTTTTATATATCATGCCTCTCTGTGGGATAATAAATGAAAAAAAAAATTCTTGTTCGCGAAATGTTCACTTTCAAAAAATAATGAAAATTAAATTAAATTAAAGAATTTAAGGATACAACTGATGCATTTCAAAATATATTTGAAATATAGTTGAATATTTCACGAATGTACAAAGTCACTGCAGTATACTTTTTAAAAATCTGACTTTTTCTAACTCAATTTTTTATATTTTTACTTTAAATAAGGTTATTGAAAAACTTTTCGAATTAATATACATTATTAATACAAAAAAAATACTTCCTTCTGTTTCATAAAATATTAAAAAGAATAGATAGTAGCTTCCAATAATTGAATGTAAACATTTCCTAATCAGTAACATAGCAATGTCGAATAAAGAAATAATTATTCATAATGATATTACAAAAGTATCTGATTAATGATTTATTACCATTATAAATCCGTTTCAAATTTTTTTATGAAACAGTCATACCAAATCATAGACAATCAATGGTGGAAACCACAGAGTATGATCAATGTTTGATTGTAAAGGCACTATCAAATTGTGAAAAAATACAGAATTATGTGAGTTTTATATTTTTTTCTTAATGCTTATAACTAATGTCAAATAACATTTACGATCGGTTCCTCTGATTTTAAACTTCATGCTATTTAAAACACACATGCACACAAAAAATCAATATCTTTACCAAATCAAACATTCCAAGAGAGTATAATTTTCAACGAATATTTAAAAAAAATAGATGATAGCCGGTTGATATGAATTTGTCTATCATTTATTTTAGTTTGAGAATTTTTCCAATATTGTTGTTTCGTAGAAAATTAAATGACAATCTATACCTGTGATCGGAACATTAGTGATGTTGGATACCGAATATCGATAAAAACAGCGATATATCTTGTGCGGGTTCAGTCGATGCCATTTGGTGACTGCAAACTGTAAAAAAATGCCGAAATGGCTCCAATTTGAGAAAGAAACGAAATAATACTGAAAAATGTTTTGTCATCAATCTCTATTTAAGATTTCTCGTATTGAATTCTAAATTCTCTTTTCTTTTCTTTGTTTCAGTACTTTGTAGAAAAATTAGAAATAAAGTTGAAATATATTAATATTAGTTTATGTGCAAAAAAGGCTTGACAAATTCGTATTTTAACTAAATAATTATAACACATGTTCTATGTCTTTAATTTTTTGACTAAATCCTTATTTACTGAGTTCGTAATACACAGAGATTTTTGAAGAAAGTTTTAGCATGGAAATGAATTGATTAATGAAAATTAGAGGAGAAAGATCTTAAATGATTTTTTTAGATTCATAATAAATTTTTGTAGTATTTGTTTGATTTGATTAAATAGCATAAAATACCAGTATCTCCTACATCCATTTAAACAAGCAACGCAAGAAACTATACTAAAATTAATGAATACTAAAATAAAAGAACTGAATACTTAATGAAAAATTACTGTTTGCGTCACTTTTTCTGTTGCTATTTTCTAAAACATAATTGTGAAGTTTTTTTCTGATTATTTCTTTTTTTATTAAATATAATCGTGAGTGTTGTTTTTACCAATACTAATCATAATAAAATAAAATTTTGTGAATTGTATTTTTCATTACAAATGTTTATCCAAATATCAATCGTTATCAAAATATTAAAATGATGGATCTAATCTGAAATTTAAAAAAATCAAATTTATAATTTATCTTATGAGATCAGAAACTAAAAGACAAAATATCTGAAAATAAGAAATACTGATCCATCTTAATTATATACTTTATCAATGAATTTTAAACATTTAAAGTCATTAAAATGTCTATTCTGCCCTTTTAATTGACCAATTCAATTGCTCAGCTTGAATAATATTTGTATCTAATATCTGTGGCCTTGTCCCAAAATTTAAAAAATAAGTACCTTTTGTTAATGAAAATAAATCCAAGTAAATTAATAGAAACATTAAATTAAAATACATGTACATTTAATCGGAAAAAATTATCGATATAAAACAAAAAAAAAATGAATAATTATATAAAATGTCTGATAGTTCATTTGCATTTACTAATGATAATAAGACCATTGTACCATAATGCTAAAGGATACAGAAAATATACAAGGACAGATCCTCACAGACATAAAATGTTAATCCTCATAAATATAT
Source organism: Argiope trifasciata (assembly GCA_026543055.1). Lineage (NCBI taxonomy): Eukaryota > Metazoa > Arthropoda > Arachnida > Araneae > Araneidae > Argiope > Argiope trifasciata. The sequence goes on along the minus strand of JAPMOQ010006524.1, from coordinate 138,381 downwards.
TCCATTGATTCTATTTTACGCAGTTTACCTGAGAAATAAAGACTTGGAGTTACACCAACAAAAATAAAACAACGTATAAATTAACAAGATATTATGCAACACACTATATTCCCATCATACTAATGGATTTCCAAACATCAATAATTAATGATAAAATCTCTTAAATTAAGTTAGCTAGTTAGATGCAATTGGATAAAAATTTTCTACCATCACTTTCAGACCCTAACATTATATGGGTCGGTTGTATATATATTTAGGCAGATAAAATATAAGCAAATAATTAAATCTTAGGGATATTGAATTTTTACATAATATAGTTATTTTTACGTTTGCTAATAAGATACCGAACTTAAAAGAATGAGTTAATGGTAAAGTCCCTTTTTTAAATCTGACCCTCTAAATACCCACAATACTGAACTTCTAGTAAGAATTACCCTGTCATTTCCAATAAACCCCAGTGTATGTTAAGAAAGTTTGACAGCGTTCTTTGTAATTAGTAGATATTTCATAGTTTGCTAATTTGATTACTTGAATGTTACCAATATTCAAATTACCTTAAGTAAAGTAATTTTATTTTATTTTCGGATAACTTAATTATTTTATCATATTCTCTACTTTACATAATTCTATCTACATTGTGTATACTGTCTTTAATGGTTTATAAGAGCCTCCTAATATATTTCGAAATAAACAGGTATTAAATTATTTATTTATGACGTGAAGAGTATGATGTATTTATGACTTGAAAATTAATAAATTCTTCACTAGCAAGACAAAATTTTAAGTTTACCATATGTTTTTTTAGTGAAACAAACCGATTTTATTTTTTAAATTTTAAGCGTGTTTAAGGCTTAATAAATAAAACTATAAATAAATTATAGTCGGTATTCGAATTCTTTGACACAAACGCTAATTTCGGGCATATTAACCTTTAATTGATAAAATGAAACTTTTACTCAATCTCTTATCTTTAATGGAACAGTTAGAAATGAATCTTAGTGAAATATTGAAAGCAAAATATTTGAATATAAATTAAGAATTTTAAAAGTGATATATTATAGATAAATGTATTTTTTTCAGTGAAATTATTGCAATGAAACTTATTCAGTGTAATTATTAAGTTCATTAAAATAGAAATTGGATTTTGTTTACTTATGAATTTAAGTTAAATTATCTTCCTCCTGAGTTTGCTTATTCTAAACTGGAACAACTTTAGAAATAAAATTAGCCTTATATTTATAAAAAAAACCCAATAAAATTGTATCAGGCTCCTCCAAAATGAATATGAAATTAGAAATTCCTAATATGCTCATTTACAAGTTGATTTATTCCTCAGAAATTTTATTTTCTGTTCTAATATATTATCCGTTTTTGAATTAAAAAACATTACAAGATATTACAAGAGACGAGAGGTCAGATGTTTATTTGTATGAAGTTAGATGTTCCAGTAAGTTACACTAAAGCTACATTTAAGCTTTTCCAAGCACTCGAGATGCAGAAATCGAATGAAGAATCTTCTGTAAGTATTAAATGAATGGTTGAATTACTTTTTGGAATAAACATACCTCGATATTTTAATAGAATTGAAGCTTTTTAATGGAGATACCACGTAAACATATTTATAAAATTTATATGATGAAATCCGACTTTTCGTCTTCAGATACCATTAATTTCCATAATCAGATTCCAGTTTATTACTTGAAAAAATCATTGATGCATATCGATAACGATATAATTATGATTTCAAATGGAAGCGACCAGGGGAAGAAGCCTACCCTTATGTCAGGACGCTGGTTAAAATTTCATTAATAGTGTTTAGTTAGAGGATGCAATACAGTTAAATGAATTGGCATTAAAATCTATTTGGTAGTGCATGATCTTAGTAGTAAAACACTAGAATGCACAAATACTCATGGTATTACATCTCAGTTACTTGTAAAACGATTTATGCGAAAAAATTCTCCAATTATTTCGGTGAATTGGAACAGTTCTGCCAAGGAGATTAACTTTTAATCTCTATTTTGTTGCCATGAATTTAGACACTTCAATTGCAACATCTTCTTCAATCACACAGAAGCATTTAATGATGGTCGGGGACGTGATTAGATAAAAATGGTTAAAGCCTTTCCTCTCTAATCTTCATTAACGAGTTGAGAATTACTTGTTTTGATTGTGGTCTACCTATACGACTTCATTTTAACAAAATAAATTTACTCAGCTAGGAAATATATTGAGCTTTCCGACTCGTAAATAATTTCTAGATTCCATTAGTTTTCGATTTTTGAAGCATATTCAACTTCAAGCCGATATAAATTTATAGTAGTTTTTATTGCTTTATAGGGAATGGAATAGTCCTATAAATTTTATGGTTAATATTTCTCAGATTTAATTAATAATATAATAAAATATAATTTCATGAAACTACATTCATTATCACCTCATAAAATAACATAATTTAAATTCTGACAAAAATCATTAAAATTGTTTCTTCACTGATATCGGCATAATCATTGACTTATAATTTCTTTTTTTAAAAACAAAACTGAATGTGTGTTTTTTTATAATTTTAGATATTTAATCTGTTACAACGGAACATATTCAAATTAACTAAAAGTTTGTAGATTAATCTTCAATTAATTTTTTTATATCTATATTTACACTAATGAATGCAAGTGTTTATGAGTGTGATTGCAATTTTCAGATGTATATATCACGAAACAACCATGAACTTTGGAGCATAGGTATTTGTAATCATCATTAGTTGATGAAATTATTTTAAACCTTTTTTAAAACAGTCATTTTTCAGACGAAAATTTATGGCATTTTTTTGTATTTATGAATCAAACTTTCTATTTCTTCAATTTCTTACGATTTTTAAGCCAATTATTAAAACATTAAAGCAAAATATTAATCTTTAAATAATATTCATTTATATTATCTTTAAAGCAAGAAAAATGCGAAAAACATAACTTCATCAATATTTAAAAATTATTTTCCTGATAATTTTTTTAAAAAAGTAAACTTTCTGATCAAATGGGATTTTTTTTCTCCTTAATGGCAGAGAAGAATGATCGAGGAAACACGAAAGAAATAGTAGCTGCAGAAATGTAAGTGCCACGGATTTGCATTACTAGATAAATTACAAGAATTATTATATACAACAGTATTTACTTAGCTCGTCGTCTGACATACTGACAAAAATGCTATTACGTTTATCATAGAATACTTGGCAAATGCAGAAAGACGGTAAACTATTCCTCCTGACAAATAAAACCCATGAAAGTAAAATTATATGCCCATTTGGAAACAGTACTGTCAATTTCAATGTGTGAGATATTCGTGAAAAATTACCAAAGAAGAATAAAAAGATTTTTTTAAAATGCATGGTAATTCCATTTAGTTTTTAGAATTTAAAATCAACACTCAATACAGTTTTTCAATTATTCTTGTATACATATACATGAATTTTATAGCAATTATATTTGAGTTTGTTTTTTGAGTGTATTAATCCATTTGATATTTTTAAAACTTTTGTTTCTTCATCATTTAAGTTAGTTAATAAAATTCTTATTTAACATTTTTATTTTTATTTTAATGACAATGATTTATTGGCTCTGCAAAAATGTTAACAGAAAATGACTAAATAATGCTTGATTATTTATTTATTTTATGTAATTTGTAAACACTTTCACTAAATTAATTTAAATTTTGTCATAGCTTCCCTTCCCTACCAGGAGACTATCCTACTCGTCATTCAAGGATGTTTTTACAGAATTTAAATTATCTTTCTGTCGAATGCTGTATATATTTTAATTTCATCGTTTTGTTTCGTAAATAACCGCATAATAACTGCAATTTACACAATATGTATATTAATGTACAATAACTAATTCTATCATAATATAATTAGAAAGAAAAAAATTTATAAAATCATAATTATTTTTATTTAGTTTTCATTCCTTAATTACTTGTTCTTTGGTTTCAAATTTCACTTCTGAGTATCTGAAATTATGCAATGCTGATAGGATGTATTTTTAAAATAATTTGTATGATTGAATCATTTTTTCACAGATGAAAGTAACATAAATGTTAGAACAGTCTATATATAAGGATCACACTTATGTTTTGTTTTATTATTTTTGTATTCTTAGATACTATGTGGCGACAATTGTTTGTTGTAATTAGTTTCGCTACTTGTATTAATGCACAGTGGCATTAATGTATTAGATATTGCATAGGTAATGCTCTTGCCTTTTATTATTATGCAAATTTTTATTTTTGTTAACTGCGTTTTTCCATTTTAAGACAATCCCCATTCAAATATTAACACCTCTTATAAATAGAAATACCGGGTTTCAATAATTCACTGTACGGGATTCTTAACAGTGGTGGTAAGGTCTCGGCTTCGGAACTGGAGGGTTTCAGTTTCGAGACTCGATTCCACCAAAGAACCGTCGTGTAAGGGGGTCTCTTGCACGTTAAATCTGTCAGATCAAACGTCCTCCCATTGGTGTGGCGTGGTGTGGAGAAGGGGGTGCCAGGTCAGGTGTCATCCTCGATATCTGACGGTGGTTCAAAATTGCGATGTCCGTCCCAAAATAGCCCTCGTTTGCTTTAAAACGGGACGTTAATATAACTAAGCTAAACTAAACATCACAGTGAGAGCTGTGTTTTAAATTATATATTAGAAATAATTTTAAACATCATTAAACGATTTATTTAAAATATTAAAAAATGTATTTTTTTATAATGATGATAATTTTTATGAGTTACTCACAATCACCAACACTTCAAACTAAGATATAACCTGAATTCTATTCTTCGTATCACCTTTCTTTCCATTTATGTTTGATTCTTTTAAAAATTCGCTCTACAACATTTAGACTCATTGCACATAATTGTTATTTATGATCTTAAAGATATTATGTTTATTATTTTAGACAATATTTAAAATGAGCATGAGGCTGAAATTTATCCAATAAAACACAGAATCTATTCGTATTATAAAATTCATAAAGCTTAGAAATGGCGTGGACTGATTTGATCTTTAACTAATGATTTTACATACATTGCAAAATAATGTATTCTTTTTGTTAAAAATAACAGTCTTGTTTACGAAACACGTAGCAATGAATTTCAAGAAATTCAGACAAGTCATTAAACTTTATAGATTATATGGACAACTCCCCCCGAAGATGCTGTCTGGTTTTCGTAAAAAAAGAGAAGGAGAAAACTGTCAATAGAGATCATGTATATTACTTATGTCATCGGGAAATGATCAACATATTTCTAATCAGACTTATTAGTCCTTGCCAGGCATAAAACAAATGAAAATGAATCGCGTAAGAATCAACTTCCTCAAGAGCAACGGTTTTCACTACATATTATAATAAATCGTAAACATCAAAGTCACTAGTTAAAATGACATATTTCCATCTAGTAAATTTGCAAAGATAAGGTTTGTGATAGAATAGTCAAAGAAAAATTTGAAATTCATAATAAAAATGTCTGAATTTGTTTACTAATTCGGGTTGCTTATTAATTGAATGACAATTCTCTTGGTGTTATTTCGTCTTTAATAACATTTGTAATATTTAATCTTCATTACATTTTTTATCTAAATATATCCTTATTTTATTCAACTCAATAATTTTGTCAAACTATGAAAAATTCCAACCGCAAAATTTCATGAAATTAAAAAAAAATTATTATTTAATAAATAAAAATTTTGTATTCTAACTTCAGTAGTTTGTATATTTCAAGATGCTAATCCTTTTTCAACATTGTACTTAATTGAATAACACTCGAGTTCAGATAATTTGGGTCGTAATTTTAACTTTTAAATCCCTACGAACTTCTAAATTTTTATAAAAAGAAAAAAATTCATTATCGTTATCACATTTTCAAACTGTGAGTTTCATAAGAAGGAAATTCTGTCTACAAATGTAAAATATCTGGTCATAAAATAATGTATCACTTTTCTGCATATTTCACTTAGGGAAGATAATATAATATTATGTGAATGCTTTCTAATATGCTAGACACTTTTTTCAGATTTAAAAACAACACAAACAAAGCTCTGGAATAATCAAAAAAGTCATATGAATAATTTTGAAATCATATGTGGAATTTTAAAACGGATTTGAATAATTAAACAATATAAGATGAATTATAAAAAAAAACATATAAAAATTATGATTAAAAAGTTATAGAAATAAAATCATTATTCAACTTTTTAATTATTCTTAAATCGAGGTTTATCACTGTGATGGAAATATTACAAAAGAATTTTCTATTCAATGCGTTTTCAAGTTTGAAAGATGATATAAAATTTTCCATTTAGCAATAAATAATTTTTATAAATAAAAATACATTTATTCATTCTTGTTTCTTAATAAATTTTATAAATCATTTTTTAAAGACCTATGTGCACTAAAGAGGAGTTAAACATTGCAGATAAAGTGTAACTCTTTGCATTAGAAGCAGCAGTTCGTATTATAGTAGACATTAGACAGTTTAGGCAGCTGTCACAGTCTTTAATAAATATTATAATTAAGGAGATGAAATCAAATAATCGAAGCGAAACAATATTTCCGCTAACTGTTCCCATGCAGATAGTAGCACATAAAAATTTATATCTTTTTTGGCGTAAATATTAATTAAATTTGCATAGACCAGAACCAAATATCCTTGAAAAATACCAAAGTTTATGCTGACGATGGAAATATTTCATACAATTGCTTAATGTTTTTTCAGGTACGGTGCAATGAAATTGCTTTAAATGAAGAGTAACTGAAATTATGCGTGCATTAGAGCAGATCTAAGACTCTGTTCTTTCATCTTAAAAATTGGCATTATCTTTATGAATGCATAAATAATTGTTATCGAATGAACTTTCTGTAAATCCTGAAAAAAAATATGTCCCAACTCCATCTGACTTGTTAGATTAATCAAAAATATTTTATTGCTTAGTTAGTGGAATGTGGCAGCTGAATGTTATGATTTTTATTTTTGAATCAATCTGAAATATCGTGCCTTGCCACCTACTATATTAAGGTAAAGAATAAGCTGCATCGCGGTAGTAAGAAAATCGTTATGAACTTACAGTCTAAAGTATATTATATCCTGAATTTAAATCATTATAGTAGCAAGAATTATGGTCTCTCTATGATTTCATGTTTCTAGTATTTCATAGTAATTAAATTGAAGATAGTTATACGAAACGAAATATTTTAACAATGTACAGATACTGTATTATACAATATACATATTTTGCTATCTAAGAAAATAAGCATATTTATTTTACATGATTCAGGTACACTTTATCTTGATTACGAAAGTATAACTGAACGAAGCTTATCCAAAATAGTAAAAAAAAACTATAACCATATTATCATTTATGAAAAAATTTAGCATTAAATTTATAGACAGATTAACTATAATAGTATCCTTAGAATAATTTTTAAATGTCTGAGGAAAATATTAGGAAATCTTTTATCTTTAGATAAAACAAAGTAATGCATTTTTTGCAGTTTAATATTCTTTAAATTCTTTATTTTTTATTATCTTTGTATCCAACAGTATCTAATACAATCAAATGTGCCAGTCGTTGCTATTATTGTCCTGGTATAACACGTAGGATGAAACTATGCACAGCTGAGAGAGATTTTGAAATTCCATATTGGATTTTAAAACAAAAGCGATATTTTTTCCTTTGCATATTTCTAAAATATTATGACAAAAATATGCTTTCTTTTATTTTAATTTATACGATCAGTCATTACTTTACTTTTACACTATCAATAAAAGTATTCTGGTACTTTTTATATTTCCCCCTCATATTCCAATTATTTTAATTAAACTAAACAAAAAATAAAAAATAAAGGGAAATGGGCTTATATTTTTTATTTTTATTTTGAAAATTGATTTTTATTCGAAATAATTCTGTTAAGAAATGTATTAACTTTTCAAAAATTAAAATATTTAAAAAAGTTGAAACAATAAAATTAAAATATTTAATATTTTGACAACAATGGCATAATTAGTTCGACAAAATTCAATGAACTGTTTTTAGAGTGCGTTTTATTTTTCCAAATAAATACTTTTAGAGAATACTTTATCTGTCCAAATTACTACTTATTGAAAAATATTGAAAGGAAATTTATAGGAAATATTCAAATTCTGAATTCTCAAAATCTTCAAATAAATTTTTAACTATAAAATGGAATATGAAAATGAAATATTGAAATACAGTTTCAATATTTCATAAAGTCTATCTTAAATAAATCTTATTGAACAAATATCTTATTACAGTTTTTTTCATTGAAAAAATGAAGAAATTATGAAGTTATTTTTTTTTTCTTTCTCACATATTATAATACAAATATATGAAGAACGCTTAATTTTTAGAACACTTACAGTGACAGAAATCATCCAAACAAAAACATAATAATGAAATTAAATATTGATATTCTATTCTATTTTCAGAATTTCTAAAATCCTTCTTATAAGAACTATAAAAAAATAAAGAGCAGAAAAGGAAAATCGTAAAGGTAAAAGCCAACGTTTAAAAAAAGGCGAAATTGAAAGAAAACATATATATTTCTTTTCGTATCTCCAAAGGTAGCTGAGTCGTGTCCCGACTAGATTGCTAATAGAATTTTTTGTCTGCAGCTCTTAGAAAACTGTCAAAATGTCTTCTGATTATCGGACGTTTGGATAAGAAAACTCAATTTTCTTTTCTATAAAGATTGTAGTAATGGATTATTGAAAAAGAAAGATAAATCTGAAGCATTTTTTTACAAAAATATAATTCTGCCAATATAATTTGAACTTCATTTTTTATGTTATAATGCGTCATAAATTATATTTCTGACAATTGGTGTGAAAAAAATGAAAAGCAATGATTGTTCTTCATTTATAATTTATAATTTAGTTTCGCAATATTTTAGTTACTTTATTATTTTTCTGGAAAGCACGTACAAAAATATGCGTTCCTCACATCCCATTCCTAAACTAAATGAGACATTGCACCAAAGTTTTATTAGTAGTGAGTGATTTAACACTTATTATTGGTAATTTATTTTTATTTTAGTGCTTCTTCGAACTCTAATAAAGTTTTATACACGATTGTAACAGAAATTCAAATCAAATTTCAGAAAATGTAGTCTACCTTTATGTTTTTGTATTTAATAAATTGTGAAATACTGTCTTCTAGAAATTCATTGCTTCTCATTTCTTTTCTGTTAATGCAGATCTTTTTGATGCGTTCCCCATCTCTTGCCTTGAAATGTTACATAAATCAAGAGAAAATGATTTTTTTTGCTTGAGCCATTTATTAACATTGTTTAATAAATTTTAAAGAATCATAATCATGGTAGATTTAGCGAATGAAGAAATTTATGCAACTTAATATTTTATATTTAATACGGATGATGCAGAAGTATATAAATTTAATTCTATATTGTATAATATAACAATATGCTTTTCTATAATTATTTAAGATATAATGTTTATTTTTCTAATTTAACATACAAGATATGATCAAAACAAAGTTTACAAGCAGCATTATTTAGGAAAAAGAAATTGTGGATGGGAATATTACCCAGAGTGCAGATATATGACCCTAGTTGTCTTAGACCGGTCGTTCGAGCAGATAATGTTAGGTCTGAGACCTAAAACAGCAACCGTAACGACAAGACGTCTAGAGAAGAGGTATTTCACAGAGATGCGATCCTTGATACGATTTCTATTGGCCAAAAATGTGTCCATAGTCGTTGGAATAGTCGTTGAAGTGTACGGTTGGAGGGGAGTCGAAGCAATAAGTTGACAATAAGTAACGAAATGGTGTCTATCTTTTGAAGAAGGCAGATAGATTGCTGGAAACATTTAAGAACGAGGTATTGAATCACCTCAATAGTCCCTGATTTGGCACCTAGTGACTAGTTTTCCCACCATTGAAAACAACATTTATCCGAAACAAGGTTCATATCAGACGGTGATGTTCAAAAGGTGTCGAGAACTGACTTAATATCCAGAGACTTGGCTATTACAAACATGGTTCTTCAAATCGGCTCATCGGTATGATAAATTCATCAACAGGTTTGGAGATTAGGTAGAGAAGTGGTCCCCGCATATGCCTCTTAATCACCATTAATATGCGGTACCTAATGTCAATAAAGTTTTTTTTCTTTGCCTTGTAAACGGTTTTTGGATTTAGCTCATGATACCTCATGATTTTTTGTTTCTTATTTCTATCATATATTTATTTTCTTTAAATGTCCAATGCATTATAATTTCTGGACAAAGTAAATTTTAGAAGATTGTAGCATAGTTTGCAAGATTATAATAAATGAAGTTAATGATAAAGTCTTAAGTATTAAAGTTAACATTGAAGATATTTTTTAAAAATTCATTTGCCATTCAAATAAGAACTTAACCAAAATGTTTATAAAAATCGCTCATGTCCGAATTTGCTGTTAAAAGAAATATTTTCATTCAGATTGATTCCAATTTTCATTTCACTGCACTGCATCTGTTATTCTTGAATTTATTGATTTCTTTGATGTTACAATTTTCGCTTTCTGAAATTATTAAGCTGAATCAGTTTTATATCATATTAATATATACATATATTTGTGTAATTTTCAGAAATTATCACAAATTGGTTTAATGAATTACTATATGAAAAACATTTAATGAATTACCATCTTTGTGGAGGAATTTTTTTCATACATATATGTGAGAGAATTCTCAAATATCTTTTCCTTCTTCTTCAGTTGAAGGAACAAATTATTTCAAACGCGTATTTTCAGAATGACATTTTCATTGATATCTGCAGTTATTAAATATTCATTTGTCATCTTTGTAGGATTTAAGAAGTCGCAATGCCATTAAATTTAAACCAATGTGTCTTTAATTTTAGTTTAAGCACTTTTTTAATGAAAAAATATCGAAACGATCCAAATGTTTTGAGAACTAATATGATAAAGCATGTCTGTTTGAATTCTAAAATTTCATTGAAACACTCAGCCTTATTTTTTTTCTTTTTTATTAACTTATGACACAGTATCATTAATTTGAGACATCAATGACATTTTATGTTGATTGAGTTAAGAAATGCTTGATGAATTATCTTTTTTATAGAAATTTGATATTGTAGATCATTAATTATTTAATCAGGAAGAAAAATTGTCATTAATTCCCTTTGTTCAAGGTCATATTAAAAAAATCTCAAAATAAAGGAAACATAATGTGAAATCGGTAGCGTATTCAACGATATATCTTTTAAATGCTTTCTTTCCTCTGAATAAATGATTTTACTGTTGATTTGGGATTTATTTTTTAAGCAAGTTAGTGATTCAGTACAGAAGAAGATTATAAATGTTGAGTTTCAAGTGTCTGCAAGTGGATGGCATATAAATAATACATAATTTTATTTCGCTTTCTAATGACATTTAACCTTTAATATTAAGCACTGATTATATTTTGTTGGTATCGATATAAATTTAGTGTGACGTAATTTGATGAAAAATTTATAAAAAAATAACAATTATACTTTTAGGTCTGTCGGGAAGAGAAAAATTCCATTGCATTCTTTAGAATATCAAAAAAATGTATTTATTTTGTTTCTTCGATTTTAATTCTTTGTTGATATCACTACGTTATTTTTAAAAGCAGTTGTTTTCAATTATTATTTTGGAAAATAAGAACTAAAAATTTTACGACCAATTAGTAGGAGCCAAAATAATTTCTCCATTAATTTTATTCAAACTCTTACACTAAAAAATAGAGAAATCAACGTTAGAAAAATTTACATCTAATAATTATATTTGTAAGCAATTTTATATTTATTTCTAATGCATTAAATTTGAATTTTGTTTAATAAGGGTCATTCTTCAAGATTTTTTTCCATGGATGAATATTCCAATTTCTTACAAAATAAAATGAGGTTTCCCAAATGCCTTATAAATTTACTAGTTCCTTTGAAAACTCTTTTGAAATTGTTATTTTGTATTTTCTGTCATAATTTTAATATTAAATCTTATAATACGTTAATTCAATATGGAAGGCTATATTAATCCAGGAAATAAAAATGATAATGAAATTTTTAACTCAAAGTAGGTTATGTCTTAAGAAAATTATATAAAAAAAATACCGACACTTATTCTACAATACATATTTAAAACTAATTCGCCTTAGGATTGTTGAATCATTTGACATATATTTCAAATTGAATATTGTAATACAATCAAATTAAAGCTATTTCGAGAATGAATGCATTCTTATTTGTAAAATGAAATATGGCGATGAAATTTTAGTAATTATATTTATCACTTGTTTGTGAGGTGCTTTTGATTAAACTTCTATGTCATGCGCCATTAATAAATTCATATTTATATGAGAATGAAAACCTACCACTGAAATGGAAATAGCTTCATTTAATTTATATTTATCACTTGTTTGTGAGGTGCTTTTGATTAAACTTCTATGTCATGCGTCATTAATAAATTCATATTTATATGAGAATGAAAACCTACCACTGAAATGGAAATAGCTTCATTTAATGTAAATATTGATTGCAGAAAGAGAGTACTAGCTCAGCTGTCATCTTCAGCCTCTGAATATTTATTAGCCGCTTTTTAAAATAGGTTAAGTGTATTTTTCTGAACTATACAACAAATTCATAAGTCATGCGATCCATAGCTATCAAATTTTTCAAAGAATAGTAAATGCAAGGCAAAAAAATAATAACAAAATTTTAAGCTAAATAAAAAAAAAATTAGAATGTTAATTCAATTAAAATGTTGAATATTTTTTTATTTAATATTACTAATTTCTCAATAAATTTTCAACATTTTTTTAAAGTTTTGTTTCCCCATTCATTCGTTGGGAAGTTTCATTGATTTAACATATGCATATTTTAACTTGTTATTTTCTTAAATTCTAAATGCTGATATTGTTTTCTGCTAAACATATCTTCAATTAAATACAAATGCACATTTTTTGGTATAATAATTTTTGAGTATGCTTTGTTTTATATACAAAATATACTTAAGGAAGTTATACGTTTTTTTATGCTATATGAGAGCTAATATTGCAAGTTATTATTTCCCATCCAATCACTTATTTTTAAATTTGAATATAAATACAACTAATTTATTACTTTAGGCACATGACAATATGTTTCCTATTTCCAAGATATTGAACTTTCAAAATAGAGGGTTTTGAATTCTCAACTCGAATTAGAAGCACTCAGAGAAAGAGAGAGAAAAAAGATTATTCCACTTCTTAAAACATTTTTATTTTTTAGCTTTTTTTCTTGTTTCACAAACTTTTTTTTAACTTTAAGCAAAGATTGAAAAATAAAAGTATGTTCAAATAATTTTAAAGATTTCTTTCCAAACGACGTCACAAATCTTAATAATTTGCTTCATGCCTGAATAATCTCTTTAACCCCATAAGCAAACTCTATAAAAGCAAGTAACTCCAGCTTTTTTGCAGGTTATTTCAAAAACTACTCCAAGACAGCTTAGCTCAAGCATTTAAAAATGAAAATCTACGTAATGAGCTTACAAATTAGCTTTTGAAAAAAAAATAATTAGAAACCAACGATTAAATTAATGACTGCCATTGTTAGAATAAAAAGAAGATATTTTTTAATGTATTGTTTTTTTTTCTATTGAAGATTTCTTAATCGGATTTCAAAATCTTTTACAAAGAGACCACTCTATTTATATCATGTAAAGCCAAGAAACGAAGAAAGTATTTTTTTTCTTTCCAAAGAGCATTGGAATTTGTAAAAAAGAAACACCATAAATTAATGACTCTCTTGGCACACCAGTGTTATTTTTTGTAATTTAATATTCAAAATAACAATATCTCTAATATCAAATCTGAGAATGCTCGGAAATAAAACAAATGAAACATAATTATTAAAAATATAAGTTATCTCCAATGTTCATATTTAACAGAGAAAACAGTAACAATAATAAATAATAACATTAATAACTCTGTGTTTAGAAAAATA
>JAPMOQ010006524.1:69820-104352 GCA_026543055.1 Argiope trifasciata | reverse complement strand
TGAGTGCCAAATTTTTTTGTTTGCATGTTTTTGAAAATGACATGAAAAAGAAAACCCGAATAATTCAGTTACACATTTCTGGTGATGCAGTCAATGATATGTATATACATTATTTTGATCTTTCTGAAATGAAATAGGGCCGCGGTGACCTCTTGGCAAGGTCTCGGCTTCGAAACCGGAGGGTTTCAGGTTCGAGACTCGATTCCACCGAAGAACCGTCGTGTGAGCGGGTCTCTTGCACGTTAAATCTACCAGGCCAAACGTCCTCCGGCTGGTGTGGTGTGGTTTGGAGAGGGAGGTGCTAGTTCAGGTATCGTCCTCGTCATCTGATCTTGGTTCAAAATTACGAGGTCCGTCCCAAAATAGCCCTCGTGTTGCTTTAAAACGGGACGTTAATATAGCTAAACCAAACCAAAAACCAAACTGAAATAAAATAATTTCTTTTATTTTACAATTATAATTAAATATCTGATTACACTTTCTAGATCTTCTTAGTTCCCTTTTCTGAATTATATTTGAAATTATTTTTTACTCATTTTTATAAAAGGAAAGTGCTAGATATTCACTAATTCAATTTATTGTAAAATTTAAATAAGTGCATATGCGCAATAAGATGTGTGTGTATGCCATTCAAGGTGTGTAGAGTAAAACATTTATTGTTATTTAATGAAATGAAATAGAAAATATTACGATATCAGAAATACTTATTGGAGCTTATTTGAACCATTCTTCTACTACTTACTATGTTGAACTAGAAAAAATAATGTTATTTTTATTTTTATTATTAATTCCAAATTTTATATGTCTAAAATATCGAAATTCGATGACATGATTTACTCTTTAAATTTATTATTTTATTTTATTTTTAAATCAATTTTTAATGAAACAATCACAACATTAAATAATAACTTTTGAATTCTAAATTTTTTTAAATTAGAAAATCAAACATATGCCTCAAAAAAATATTTTGAAAATTTGGATATGAATTTTTTTTTTTCATTAAAAATTGAGTAGATGAAACTTGTTTAAATTATTATTATTTTTCTATCTCACTATTTAGAAAAACAAATATAGTTTCTGAAATTTATTGTTAAGTTTAATCTTTTATCAATACTTTTTTTATTTTGTAAATAAAAACTAAAAATGACGAATGTATTTCTATCATTTAATGGATTTGCTGGTCAGAATGAATGAGACTTAAAAAATCTTATTTCAATAAGACAAAAATATGGCACTAAAATTACTGACATTTCTTATAATTCAGATACATCTTTATATCTTTGATACATCTTTGATCGATATGTTATATCTGGGATTTCGTTTCTAATCCTAACAAGGTAATTTGTTGCAAACTTTGAGATACTGCACATCTTTGTTCCTTTCAATTAATTGATGAAAACTAATATTTAATCCAATCATTTATAAGATAATTCAGGTTCAAGCACCTCAGAATACTATATCACAAATGTTTCTCCTGTAAAAATAAGAAAATTTCGGTGAAAGGCCGAAAGGCATCTAGCGTTCTTAAGTGGGTGGTATGCAAAAGAGGAATCCACTTTAATAAATGCTCTAAAGTAAACGTATCCACGCACAACCTTTGAGAATTGTCAGAAAATCCCCGGACCCTCCGAAACCCATCAGAGAAAGCCTGTCAAAGCACGAGCTAATTAACTAAACCAATGAGAAAGAGGGGGGGAGTATTTTGGAATGATATCTAGGGGCTTCGAGACCCTTCGTAGATTCTCTAGTAGCACGTATGAGACCTATCAGTATTGATAGATTTAATAGTATCCAAAAGAAATTTAACTCTTTTTATTAGTGTTGCTATAATTAAAATTATAAAACTAAAATAATCCCATAAGTAAAACTGTTTTGTTATATTTTTAATTAAAATATATGTATATTTTGTCTATAAAGTAATATTTTTATCTCCTCAATTTTCTTTAATAATGATATATGTATCATATGTACTTCATTTTTAAATATTGTTCAGTGACTTTTATTATTTGTATTGCAATTCCAAGCCTAAAATTTTCATTCCCTTCGAGTCTATAATCTTCAAGGTATTTATTATAGAGTAATTTTCCTTTTATACCCAGTCATTACTATTGCACTGTCTTCATCCTAATATGTAATACATAATGAATAAATAAAGCTAAATTCGAAATTATGGGCTATAAAATGTTTTCAAATTCACCAGGTATCATCTGCTAATGACATTTAAGAAACGGAAAGTGTATATTTTTTCTCCATTAGAAACTGTCATAAAAATTCCAGATGTTGGAAAAGTCATTGCCATAAAATAAATGTTTACATAGTAATAATTGTTTTGAAATTATTGCCTAGTAAAATTGAAAACATAGAATATACAGATATCCTTTTAAAAAAGAAATTAAACTGAAATATCTGTAAACTACATAAAGAAAATATTTTTGAAAATTTTTAATGATGTAAATAGTTTATTGAAAAGCTTTGGAAGGCAATGTAAATTTATTTCTTGCATTTAAAAAAGAATGCTGAAGACATTAATTTGTATTATACCACAATACTTGAAATGTTTTAAAAGTTGAATTTGGGCAAATAATATTTTAGTAAAAATGATTATAGAATTACTTAATACATTGAAAGCTGTTGAATGATCATTAGAATTAGAAAAGCTCCAGAAAAACCATCGTTTATTGACATTAAAGAATAATTGTCACAAATATATCTATATTATCTTCATCCATTTTCTTGAAACTTAATAATGTATGTTTAGAGGTTTGTTCTATAAATGATGAGTAGCATTCTATCCTGAAAAACAACATCAAAAACTGTCATATAACTAATATGTCATTGTTTGAAAGAATATTATGCCTTATAACTTTTATCCTCTGGAGTCATCATTATTTTTACAAGTTTGAAGTTTTTGAGTGAAAGGTATTCTTCGCATGAAAAAAAGTCTCATGTCTTTATTTTCCCTCTCTAATAGTGTATTTAAAAATGTATAAATGTTATTTACTTTTCATAATTCAAGTGGGAAATAAACAATATTGTTTATTTCATAAGCATTGGATGTTTTTTTTAAATTTTTTTCTTATTTTTAATTTAAGTATTATTAAGTTACATATACAGCTTATATCCTTTAAACCATTTTTTCTCTAATAAATTCTTGAAATCTGTAGTGCAGTCTATAAACATTTAGAAAATAACAGTAGTACAGTGCCTTCTATTTTTACTTGACTCGTTACCGGCAACTTCTATGATTCATGGGACGTTGCTGTTTCTACACTGAGATAAATGGAAGGCTTAACATTCGGTAACTAGTGAGAAAATATGCATTATAACAGTTAGGTTTAATATAAAATATTTGTCCTTTGGTATTAGTAGGGGAAAAAAGAATGCATAGAACTCCAAACGATACTGGTTTTTTTGTTATCAGGCCTGCCCATCATCCGAATTAGCCTGGAAATTCGGGAAGGTACTGTGCTAATTCAATCATGTTAATTCGTTTCAAAATGAGAGGAGTTTTTTCTAAGTGATAAAAAATGCTAATTATATAATTTTACTAGAATTTCTAAAAAATTTCACTATAAATAAATATTTGAAGGCTTTAATGAGTACTTTTTTACAATTTTTGGGAAAATGATTGCTACTATATTCTTATTTAAAAGAGTATAATTTTTCTTGCTATCCATGTGTATAACATAATTTTGTGAACTAAATTAGTTCAATAACCCCAAGAAGAAGCTGAATCAAAATTCCTAAATTAATGAAAGCAATAGTTGATACACAAAATGAAATGTTCCTTGGAAATGCTCATAAATTTCTCTACATTAACATCATAATGAAATGATTGTATTATGAATATTAAGGCGTACATATTTTTATTAGTTTATATTCATTTTAAAAGAATAAAAAACCATATAGAAACATCAAAATTTCACCAAAACAAAGCATCAAAAAATCGATGTTCCTGAAGATAATTCAAGGTCCAATTTTAGAACAGACTCTGAATAGTTTAAATTATTGATAAAAAATAAGGATTTTTATTAAATTTAAATTTTAAAACACCCACACACCTTTAATGATTTTTAAAATTCAATTTGAATATTAGAGGAATATTGATTGAAAACATTTGCTCCAAAAATAATAAGAAATTAAGTTTTGAAGCATTTTATACTAAAAAGGGAAATATTAATTATACTATTTAGACAGTCCTTTACTACCACATACATTAACAAAATAATCAAATATGTTTGAACTTAATTATCTGCTGAAAAATAGAGATGTGAATTGCTGGGTTTTTTCTTCTTTTTCTATTTTCCCGTAGATATATAATCTGAAAAGTCTGTTTTTTCCTGCTTTTCCCATCTAAGCGAAAGGCGGCTCAAACACATCTCACTTCCGTAGGAATTTGGTATCATCCTAAGATAAATCAACATCTTAAATACAAGTCACCGAAACACACATAAAAGGACGAAACAGAAGAAAAATAAATCATTAGAAAAGACGTAAAGATCTTTCGTTTGAAGAGAGTCATTTTGATGTTATTGTAAGGATAAGTAGAAAGACTTCTTGGGTTTTGGAGCCATAGAATCTAAATCTTTTATTTTGCCAAACTCTGAGTTGATTGATATCAATGCATTTCTTATTGAACTCTTTCTTAAACTTATTAAAATAATGTTAAATAAATCGAAAGAAAAAAATATTTTAAGAAATAGAAAAATATTATGATAATACAATATTATATCAATTGTGTAATCATAACAAATTAAATATATTTATTTGTCAAGAAATTTGTTTAACAAACTTATTTATTTAAAGATTGATATTGAGTTTCAATTTTGCCATTTGACAATTATTGTATATATATATATATATATATACATTTTTATGTGTGTATGTCAATCAACAAAATAACCAAAGCAAACAGGAACAGAACAAGATCAAAACTGCAACCAATAGAAAAGAATCCAGTGGGAAAACTTTTCAAGGGTCACCCTCAGGCAAGGATTCAAAATAGAGGAATTTTTCTGTGAAGAAATCGGATAATATCCAAAAGTATTGATCCCTCTTTACAAGAAAATTCCCCAAAAATTAATGCAAAAGAGGCATACCAATTTTAACAGCAAAATACGCAAAAACAAAGCAACATTAAAAACAACACCAAGTAAAACAAAAATATATTAAATAAAACTACATAAGAATATTCAACCAAAATTACAGCGAACCACAAAATTAATTAAGAAAACAAAAAAGGAAAGAACATATTAGCAGCAGGAGAAGAAATATCACCACAACTGCCTTTCCAATGATAATACTGAGAAAAAAAAAAGATAAATGTAGTTTATGAGCGCTCTCTATTTTACCCTTATTTCATCTTTTTTTTTAAATTAAAATATTGATATTGCAATAGTTTTTAGAAAAACCATTATTGTTTACATTTTTAATGAAACTATTTGTTGCTTTTATAAATGAAATTTGGTTATTACAAATTGTTTTAATTATATTAAATTGTTAGAAAAATAATTTTTGAAAATTTTAGAACCAAGACGAGACTGATAATTTCATAGTTTCGTTATTTTAAAGCTGAATACTTCTCTTTTTTTCATAAATACAAACTATTGTTTTATCATTAGCAATTTCGATCCTTAAATCCAGATCAGTAAATTCTAGATGATTTTTATTTTTTTGTGTTAAAATTAGTTTTTTAGGTTAACAATTAGTAACAATATTGTTATTCTCTAAGTTAATCAAAATTAAATCATCAATATATATCCATTCATTTATTAAGTAATTTTTAATTATTTTTCCCGTAATAATGCAGGAAAATATTAGCTAAAGCATTTGAGAAAGCTGTACACATTGGAATACCCTTAACTTGTTTATAACAATTAACACCATTGAAAACTTAATTTTTGGTAATATTAAAATTTTTTTAAACCAGCCAGTTATGTTTATTAATGATTTCTTCATTTAAATATTCGTCATATATAAAAGTAGAGACATTTATTAGTTTCTCATGGAACAGGGTGGAATATAAATTTTCAGAGTCAAGTATTAATTTTATAAATTTTGTTAACTTTTAAAAATTACAAAACATTTTTGTTATTATTAATAACAAAGCTATCTTTGTCTTCAATTTTATTTACAGTACTTTTTAGGTATTGAAAGAAATGTTTCGCCAAGTATTAATTTTAACTGCCTGTACTACAGGGAACGAATCTAAATTTTTGGGTTTTTTATGAAATTTTACAGTGGGAATTAAATAGGAATACTTTAAAGACCATGTTTTAATTTTAGTTTTTTTAGCGTAAGATAACACCATTTTTTTCAGTTCTTTTATACATGTATTAACCAAATCGTAAGTCATTATGGAATTTTAATCCTATATTAACAGTTCTTTATAATAATGTTTACACATTATACATAAATTATTTGTTGATTTAAATATTGCAGTGAGAATAAATTTTTCTTTTAAGTTTTTTATTTCTTTCTTTAATGACTTGTTAATATAATTCTCCCGTTATTTTTTTCTGACTTTACCTGCATTATACTTTGCTTTAATTTCTTCTAAAATCTTTATTTTCCATACTTTGAAACCCTCTAAAGACCAATTATATTTCCTAGATAATGTAGAAATAAAAATATCTAAATTCTGCCAGATGGAAATTAAGGCTTTTTTACTGTTTAATAGTTCTCTTAGTCTAAATTTAGTTTCCCTCTTCCCTTTAGAGCTCTTAAGGAGCCAGTATCCATAATTTTTAAATCCCCTGTTATTATATGCCCTTTTTCAGCATCAACATAATCTTTATAAATTTCTTTGTAACAATAATCCATTTCTTTGTAATAATAGTTGCGATTTTTTGAATAACTGATTGTTGTTGAAACTATTGTATTATTAGTTAAAGTCAAGAAAAACCTAACTAATCTGCATAATTTCAGGTAACTTTAATTTTTCATAGTCAATGTCTGAAAAGTTTATAACACAGAATTATTTGTTTAAATTATTAAAATAATTAATTAATAAATCGATTTTTTTCAATGTTAAGCTTAAATTTAATAAGATCTAGAATAACACAATTGGTGCAAAAATTTTTGAATTTTAAATCAACGAATTTATTATTTATTAACCATTCAATTTTACTTTTTCTAAAACCAAAAATTTCCTAATTTTGTGAATGTTTTAGCTATTATGATCCAGATTACAATAATTCAGCAATTCCTCAAATGTAATTTGAAAATTACACCCTTTACCTTTACCAGTTTTAAATCTCTTACTAAAGTTTTCTGTTTTCAAAAAATCTTTAAAAATATTAAATTTGTTATAGATACATGAACTGTTTATATCCCCACAACATTCGCCATTTAATTTGCTATTCAGACCATAAGGCAATAAAGCTTTTAAGTTAGAAATATAAATATGTTCGAGGTCTAGACTTTGTTTAAGTCATTAAAATTGTCTTCTAGTATGTAGATGTTGATATTATTAAAGATTTGGCATTGAAAGTGTTCTAGTTCAAATTCAGAGTTCTAATTTTTTATAAAGTTTTTGATATGAGATCAATGGTTATTGATTCTTAAATTAAGTTCGGTACAGGCTGGCCTATGTAATTTAAATTAAATTAATAAGCAATTATTAATGTAATTTAAGCATAATAAGTAATTATTAATGTAATTATATTGCAATTTGTAAGATAAATCAGATTTTCATTTTTACAGAATATTTGTAAATTTGCATTTTCACTATTAATTTGTTCTGTACCTGCTAGTGGACAGGTCATTCACTTTTTGTTTCCACATAAACGATATTTTTTTTTATGATTTTTATAACAAAAAAGTTGTGTTGGTAGCTTTTTTTTTGTTGTTATTTTGCTTCCTCGTTTCAAGAATGTCATCGTAAGGAAGACTGATTTACAGCTGTATTGAAACTGTACCAATTGCAGTGAACGGTGCCCGGGTTTTACTTTAGACTTGTCAGAGCTTGATAACAAACTTAGCGGCCATTTGGTGACGAATTAGGCGACTTTGGCGATAAAATGGATAATACCCGAAATTTTGAGAATTTTTCTGTCCCGTTCATTAGGAGCCGAGATACATCCAGAATACTCTTGATTGGTGTAGAAGATTTTAGCTCCGTTTCCCACTGAAATATAAGGACTGCAATCGTGTTCAATCGAGGAGATCTGAAGTGAGAGGTCTTTGACGGGAGTCTTGAAAAGAGGAATCTACAGGAGAATATAGAAACAACGGAGGAGAGCTGAATTGCTTTGTGGAGTGCTTCACTAAGTGTTAGTTTTCATCTGAATATAACTGTCTAGTTATTATATAACTATTTGATTAACTATGTAATTATTTGCCGTTTTTGTTCTGTCGTGTCTTCGTCCTGTAAATAAACGTCGGCTGTGTTGTGTCGTCTACTAAATGATTCATCATTATGCTCATCTTCTCACTACATACACCCCACTTTACAAGTATTTTTACAAGTAAAGGAACCAAACGAATTAGGATAGAGAGAAAGAGAGGAAATCCGTAACAATACACACACACACACATCTCTGTATATATATGTCAAAAAAAATCATTTTTCAATTGTCTATTTAGTAAAAAAAAACTCGATAAGGATTTATTTTTCATTCAAATTTAGAGCATTATCATCAATTGTATAATCAATATTTAGAATGATTAATTTTTAACACTGAATGAAAAAATAATGAAAGACTATACAAAATGAGAAGAAACATTTGTAAATATTTTAACAAATGCATTACAATTAGTTTTTGGTGCTTAAAACCTTACACTAGATAAAATTTCAAAGAAGCAACAAAATAGACTTTGAAAGTAAAAGCACATTTTAATGTTATGAAGGTATTTCGAATCTTAAAAGCGTTAAATTACTTTATATAACTATTTTCATTTTCAAGGCATTAAAAGTTTTGCTTCGTTTAAGTTTTCAAGAAAAGGAAATTAACTTCATTTTTTTACATCCTTGAGTATTAAGAGTGTATTATACCATTAATTATTCCAAGCATAATATTTACTTAAAATTTAAATATGAAGGGCTTTTTTGTATTTTATCACCATGCTGAAAGTTAATATTGTGTTTTTCATCTGACAAAAACTCTATTTGAATTTTAAATAAAAAGGCTAAAGCAATTATGTGGATATTCTATTACGTCTAAAATTACCCCCGTATAAATGTAAAGATATAAAGTGAGAAGAATGAGCTACGAAATTGTTTTTTTAGATGGCTGAATAACGGTTTTTTAAATTAGTGCCGTTAAAAAATTCAAAAAGACTTATTGCGCCACTTTTGAGGGAACCAAACTTTGGTTAAAATAAGGCGATTTAAAATGTCTTTCATTTAAACCCATTTTCATGGCTACATTAAATAATATTTATATTAATATATTATGATCTTTTTTTTAACTGTACTACATTTGACGAGATCCTGCTGTTTCTTATATAAGTTATACAAAAGAATTGATAAACTCATACTCATTTTAAGTGACCTTCAGATCTTTAATAATTTATTTATCTATTTTATTTGTTTTAATAACTTAAATTTGAGTCATTCGTAATTAAATACATTAAAAAATTTCCAATATATTGAATAATTAATAATTATTTTCATAATGAAACATTGATTTTTATCCGAAATATATCGTTGCAAAATTTAAAAAAAAATCGTTGAATAAATTATAAATATTTAAAAAAAATGCATATATAATATTTTCATATCCTCGCCTTGATATTTTTTACGAGTTGCTTCAAAAATCAATTTTTTTCATTTGAGAATTACAACCAAAATTCGCGAACTACAAATGCAAATATAAAATTTCTTCTCTAAAGAAGAAACAGTTTTATATCAATTATGAATTATGTCTGGTGTAATGAGAAGTCCGGATTGTGTTGAATACATATATATTATACAATTTATTTCCTCATTAAATGAGATTAAAATTATATTTACTTCACATGCCGAGTTTATTTAGTTTAACTTATCGTAAATGTTGAGTTAATGCAATGTAACGACTTCATTCCTTTTTAACTAGTTTCAATCAATAAAATGGTAACTATTTTTAATGAGTTTTCATGTATTATTGAGGTTTCCTGCTCACTTTTCTCAAATTCTTTACATTTCCACAATAAATTACTTCAAATCCTGAAGAAAACATCTATCATACGTTTTGTAAACTGTAATGAATAATATGAAAATATTTCATTATATTTATATGTTTCAGTTTTGAAATATTTTCTATAGTTGCGTACTTATAAAAAGGATTAAAAGGAAAAAATTATATATTCCGAATTGAGTATTCATAATATAATGGTAAGGGAATTTGTATTTCATTGAATTTTAAATTACTGTGAATTTACATGTTTACATTTTTATCGTATAAAGATTTATGGCGTGAATGTATATATCCCAACAAATTTAGTCTAAGCACTGCAAAATCCCCGAAATGTAAATATTTTTCCTGTAAAAATTATATATATATATATATATATATATATATATATATGTATCCAGAATGCTCATCATTGGTCCAGAAGATTTTAGCCCCGCCTGCAGCCGCTACATATAAGGCCGCCGTTCTGTAATTCTGCAGTGTTGAAGGGAGAAGACAAGATGAACGGTTAGTCGGTGCAATCGAATAGACAAGAAGCGCGGCGGAGTTGAATCCAGAAGATCTAAACTGAGAGGTCTTGAAAGCTGAACGAAGTACGGTGGTGGTCATCCGAGTATACCTAAAGAGAGAGGTCTTGAACTTAGGACTTATGTGTGGCGTATTCTTACGAAACCTGTGTCGTATCCCGTTGTGTCGTCGTCAAGAACGGAGCTGTCCTGAACAGAGGAGTAATCCCATTGGGCGAAAAAGTGAGTTTGCAGCGAAGGCAATTAGAGACAGAAGAGTAGTTTCAGCCTGTTCGGGAGCCTGTTCGTTTTTTGCAAGTGAGTATTAGATTGCCATTATATGAGCTAGAATTTCGACTACCGCCCTTGGTTTTGGGGCTTTTTTCTAAGAAACTACTGCAACCCTTTCAGTTGAAAAGTGAACACGCATTATCATCATCGATTGGAGAGCTTGAAAAACTTTAAGATAGCTGGTAATAACATAAAAAAAACGATAATCTTCACTTTTGAAATAAGTTTCATAATAGAACCTTTTAATCTTTCGTTCTTTGATGATTCACAATAAATTTGTTTAAGTGAAATCTTATTATAACGATGGTGGAGATGCCGTGTCCGTGTTTCTACGGAAACGGGAGCAGTAGCTACTGAGGGTAAAGACCGCTGAACACCGAAATGCAGGTCTGGCAGCTTATAATCTTGAAATAAATTTGAACTAATTAGTAAATTGATTTATCTATTAAGAAAGATATCCACGCAATGACTACTTAAGAATAACTTGAAATTTATTTAAACATAGCCAACATCTCAAAATACAGTCTACAACATTTGACTTCATATTTATATGTGCGGCGATAAACAAAAATTCATCTTCTTCAATGATATGCTAATAAGAGTCATTTGATTAACATTTCGTAATAGATTTTTGCTCTTGTGTAACTGCATCGAATTCAAAGGATTCTTAAAATTTGAACCCGATTGTGAATGCTGCTTACATAAACAGGAGAATTTTGACTTATTCCCAACATATTATAATGCTTCACCTAATTAAAATTATAGAAAAAATGTTACATGAAGATATTTTTAAACAAATATGTATATAAATAAATGAATTGGTTTTCAACATTTTGAAAAACTATTTTTATAGCTAACAGAAAAATTTTCAAATATAAATCGGAAAAACAGTTTTAAATGAGATATAATTAAATTTAAATTAATTTTTAAATTTATATCTTGTACGTGCCTATTTTTGAATGTAGAAATTCAAATATATATATATATATCAACTCTCATTTGTACTGACTCAGAAATTTATAAATTGTGAAAAAAATGTTAAATACTGTACTTATTCATTATTTGTATTTCATTTTACTTATTTCACACGTTGTAATTTAAAAAAAGAAAAAAATGATTTATGAATTTCGTAGATTAAAGAAAAAAAATTATAATAATGCAGGTTATATTAAAAATGAATACATAATTATTTTAATTACGATATATTATTATAATAAATATAATAACTAAAAAATTATAATAACATTTGTTGATGTCATCCAGTTTGCTATAAGTTTGTTGAAAAGATTTCTAGGATACAATTCGGTTCCAAGTAATCGCTTTGACAGACATATTTTTAATATCTTAGCCCACAACTCTTCTATGTTTGTTCTTGGAGAACGACTACAAGAATTTTTTCGATATGTTCTTCTGTTCGAAAAGTTGAAGAATATCCAACGCGGTATTTGCTATCTATCGGCATGCCGCCCTTTTTGAAATAAGATAGCCACTCACACACTTGTAGGTTCCATATAATACTGCCCTTATATTCAATGTTCAAATTCACGAGTCTACCTTACACATTTTACAGTAAGAAAAAAATTATCAACCCTTAAATCAGCCATCATAAAAAAAGATTGTTGGAGAATTCTATATCGATATGTTCTTTACTCGTTAATCAACCTTTTTAACTCGTCTATACAACCTCCTCAACACTTAGTGGAATGAGCTCGGGAAACCAAGCAGAAAAAAATGCGTTGCAGAAGCTCTATCCAGAGATTATTCAAGCTTTCATTTAGAGTATTATTCAAATTTCATCTTCTGGGCTAATATTGATAAAGTACTATTATTGCTTTATGTTAATAAATAAAATACAATATTTGAATTTGATAATTTCCAGTAATTAAATTATTAGAAACATATAAAATTCCTCAAAGACATCAGAATATGCAATTTTTAATTTAAATATCGAAATTCCGAAAAAAAAACCCACTGTTTATTCAATTCAGGATTTTTTAGGAAGATGGAAAAACTTTTTAAGAGGAGTGGTAGGCGTTTAGATATTTTTATGAATTATTCACTTAGAATTACGAAACTTTTATGCATTTGTATTAAAATATAAATGGGTTTTTCAAACAACTTTTTAAAATGATTTTTTTAATGTTTTTTGGAACAAAAGCTTGTTATCTAAAAAATCCCGAAATGTAAAATGCATCCTCTGTTTTCTTTTAATGCCCAACCGAAATCTTTATCAATTATATTTAATTTCTCTGAAAATTAAAACACCTGGAACATTGCAAAGATCTTTAATTCTAATTACAATATCAAGGAAAGCAATCAAAATATGCGTTTTTTCAGACTTTTGAATTATTGATTTTATTGAACAATATATTTTATAATATTATTTTATTTGAATATAAATATGTATTTTGATCAGGAAATGATAACATTAAATTTCCATGTTAATGTCTAATTTTGCTTATTTCAAAGTCATTTCACTTATTTCAAGCCCTATAATTCACTAAACCAGAAAACATTCATTATAATTCATCATAAAAATAAAATGATGCTTATAGTCAAGAAAGAAAAACAAAAACATACTATTCTTGTTGTTTCAAAATATGTCCAGAAGTTCTTTCAAACATATCAGAAAGAATATATTTGTGTCATAATATGTAATAAATTCCAAAGATTCTGATTCAACGAAAGAGTTAAATTAATCTTTTGCCCATCTCGAGATGACTCGAGTGCCGATTGCTGTAGATTAAGGAAATATGTGATATTTTATAGTTATTTTGCGATATACGCTCTAACACTTTGTTTGAAAAGTATGGTGAAAATATGTGAAAATAAGCATTTTACTTTTCTTCTGAAAATATTTCTTTCTTAACACCAATGACTGATTTGCTGTATGAAAAAAAACAGTCCTTTAATATATATCTTTAACCCATTTATGTCTACTGTTCCATTTTCGGAACCCTCCTCACATAAAAGTTATTTTTTTTACCTAACATATAGAAATTTCATGCAAAAAATCCAACTTTTAACCTTAGACATAAATGGTTTAATAATTTTGACTATTTTTTTAGAAAATACAGTCCTGCCCTATGAAAATATGTAACAGATTATTTTTTTAATAATCTTGATTTTTTTTTTCTATTTCGTATATTTTCCACTTTTGATTTTTCTGTTAAAAATAAATTTAATCATTTCACTTAATTGAGAATATAACTGAATATACCTCTGATTTGTTAGATAAATGCTGGTAAAAACTAGTTCGACAATAAATAAAAATGACAATAAAGAATTGTTCATAAACACAATAATTCAGTAGAAGAAGAATTTTTTTATGGATTTGCATTAATATAAAATTTTATATTAATTCCCTTTTAGCAGAAAAAAAAGAAACAAAATTTGAAAATTTAATTATTTCCAAAATATGACTTTTTAGACCTATAAATTAACTGAATCGAGTTTATACAGTGATACACATAGTAGGTCATTATAGAGGAAAAAAGGGTTGAAAATTATTTGAAAACAGTTCTTATACAAATTAATAATATACTCAATAACTAATTTTAAATACAAAAGAAAATATCTAATTAAAACAAGAAATAATATAGATGTAAGAGTATAAAACGGAATATTTCAGAAATATCTCTTAATGCACTTCAATTTTTTTTTCAGACTTTTATATCCATTTATGATGTCCTTCAATTCTTTTTATTCTTTCGCAGAAAATAAAATGACATTTTTCAGAATGAACTTTTTTGCAAACTGGTATTCTTGAAAATATCTCTTTAGTTGATGAATTTCTACCAAATCACTGAAATATTCTTTGGAATCTAACCAGAATGAAAATCTGTGGCATTTCAAAAGACATTTCTCCGAATCTTTGTTTTTCTTAGAAATTTTCAATTTGCTCTATTACCCGAATGTATTGTCAAGTTATCGAACGCTTGGTAGAGTATGTGATGCAGTAAAGAAAATTATAAAAGTTTAGCTACATAATGGCAATTCTGAAGATACCTGAAAAAAAAGTTTTCAACATAATTACATTTTTGAGAAAAAATTATCTTTATAGAAACTGTGAATGTTCAAAGTTACTATTTAGATAGGCTTCCAATTCATTAATTATTTGGTTTAAAGTTTTAATCCTTTTACTATTACAGTACATAATTTTTTACTTCTCTGCACCATCCTATTTTTTTTTATTTGGTGATAAATACTTGATATTAAAACTTTATTGATAAAAAAATTGAAAGAGAACAACAGAATATATTTTATCTCACTATTTGTAATGCGTTTTTTTTTTCTTTTCTTGTATTTGAATGAAAGAAAGAAGATGAAAGTTTTACAAGTTCTTTTTTATTTGTTTCATATATATTAACAAAGAAATGTTTTCACACAAAACGATATTTCCTTGCTAAAATCTGTGTAGTGTATCCGCTGTATCCATCAAGGAACTGCTGTTTTTTGTTTTCATAATGGAGGTCTACTTTAAATTACATAAATTATACTTCGTTTTGTTTCAGTTGCAAACACACTCTTGAAAAATGAATTTTTAAAAAACGCACTTTCATTATGTATAAATTTACAGGGTGCACCACAAGTTATGCATCATCTGATGTTTGCAGATTATGACTGTATCTTTTTTTTAATATACATACATCAAAATATTCTTCTCGACGTGTTCTATCCGAATCTGTAAATATTACAAGCAACATAACTTGTGAGACCCCCTGTAGATAATATTATTATCGCAGTGGTATGGACAAATTTGAAATAAGAAACCTTCAATTTATTTGCATATGAAATCAATTTTAATCCATCAAGAATACTAAGAGAAGAAATTTTCAAAATATGAATGGCAGAACCTTGACACAGTACTTATAATAATTATTATTAACATTCTATAGAACTTAACATTTACGTTCTAATGTGAAAATAAATGTAAATTAATAAGTTATTACATTCAAGAGATAGACCTGTCTTACATTTTATGTAGTCTGCATTTGGTAATACTGGAATTTTTTGCTAATAAATGAAATTATTCTTACATAAATATCGGTTGGTATATGGAAAATAATGGGTTATTCCTAAGCTTTATATGACAATATCAAAAAGCAATTTAACTTTAATTTCTTGTGGATTTTTTACTTAATTGTTGATTAATTTTCTACCAAATAACAGAAAATATTTTTTCCGTATTCGATAATGATTTATTAGCTTTTGATCGTAATGATGCAGATAGCTATAAATATCATTTACATAATTTTGCTTCCACTTGTTCCTTTATGAAAACTGCAAGCTTTATCATTAAAAAAAGATTTCTATTCTAAAGATTTTCTATTCAAGGCATACTCTCTATATTTTCCGTCGTGAGTAACTATATTTACCGCTTTTTTATGAAAATTATTATATACCAATTCGAAAAATAAATACGTCTTTTGAGTATATCCACAAATCAGTTCATTTTTGCACTTCTTTATAAGAATGGAAATGAGATTGGCTCGATAATAGAGTGTCACTGATTGAATAAAACAGAAATCTGAAGGATAAATGTCTGTAGAGGGTGAAGAAAACGCAGCGAAACCCCCATATTTAGCGTTTCTAAATATTTCTTAATATACGTAGCAAAGAATCGTCATACTCGAGCATAACTTTGCAGTGCATCTCTTGATATCGTCACCGCCGTTATGTCACCTAATTCTATTCTAAGTTCAAATGCATCGATTGCATGTGAATCGATTCCTGAGATGATGAAACCTGCTTTCAAAACTCATTACAATTTGCAATGAGTTTTTCCTCAAATGCAGGTCATAAATTTGTCACCATGAATCTTAGGTCTGAAGATTTGAAATGAATTGCGATCTGATCACCGTTAATACTTGAGTGCATACGTTGCGCTTCAGCTACAGTTTTTATTTTACATGGAAGCAGAAAGATTAAACTTCCAGCAAATTATGAAAATTGTTTACGAAAACTGACATTATATATTAAGATCAAATTTATGATGCATGTGAAGATTTAGAAATGTGGTGTTATTATTATGTTGTGACCAAATCTTCTATGCATTTTTTTCAATATCTTCATCCTATTTCAAGCATGTAATGAAAAATATGGAAGTAAAATTATATCCATCATATATTCAAGAAAAAAAATATTAATTAACCATCCATTTAATATCCTTAATCGAAATTATTCTTACATCTTAAATTAATTTTTTTTCTTTCAAACATACTTTGAACTAAAAAAAAGGAAAAAAGTGAATAAATTATTTCATTTAATGTAGCTACTTTAAACAAGTAATATAATTATTCTAAATGACATGTTTTTAAAAAATATTAAGTGCATATACTTCTTTAATAGATAAATATTTGCCTGAATCTATTGTTCCAATTCGTGACGAACTGTCTCATCATAATTTAATTTTCCTTTGTTATAAAAAATAATAAAGCAAATACCGAATATTATTTTTAGAGCAAATAATAGCATCATTTGTTGTTGGTCCCTGGGAGGATTTTTTTTCTTACTTTAAATGTATCTATTAGCCAAGAGTGATTGAAGTTCATCGACTCGTTTATTGTGTCTCGTCTCAAGAGAGAAGGTTGAAAACTATTCAATAGGAATTTAACTGCCTGGTGATTTCGAGAAACTAAATCCCTGCTCGACTTAGCCTGATGAATTTGACATTTCTTTCATCCCAAAACCATTCAAAATAGGCCTTTTATAAATCATCTAGGCTTAAAACTTTTTCACGTCTTATCACATCAAAAATCTTATTTGCACAAATAAATAATAAGTGTCTATAAATCATATTTGTTTGCTTTTATAATAAACTTGGATTTCAATTTCACCACACATTCTTTGGTTACAATACATACAATGGACACATGGTTTAATATTTATAGTTGTTACTTATATTAATGAAATATTAACAACTAACCCTTCGTTATATAATTGGTATAAAATAGACTTTTTGCGTGCAAATAATGGACTAATACAATTTGAATTATATTTAGAAACAATAAATGAAATTATTTTATTAGGAATTGGAATTGCAAATCAGCAACTGCATCTTGGACTTTATGACTTAATTTTAAAATAAATTTCATTCTGATAAAAAAAAAATCCACAAAACTGTCGTCAGAGATATTGAGTTTATTTCTCAAGAATGTATTGGAGTACTTCAGCATTCTATTTAATTATTTCAAACCTAATTAGAATTTCGAAGTCGATTAAGTCGAAATTAAGTTGTGACAGAAATTCAGAAATAAAATACAAACAGTTCAGGCTTCAAATCTTACACAAAATTTAATATTTTACATCTCTAATTTACATAAATATTATACGGTTATAAGAATATGGAATATGTTAATGTATGTATTTATTTTTCTTTGTAACTTGATGTTAAATGACAAATATTTCAATAATTGAACTTAATTCCGAAGTATAATTTTATGTCCGTTTGCATTTGTAATCCAAACCGACTATAAATTATGTGCACCGTTTGAAGATATTATAGCTTAAAGTTTTGAGTAGAATAAAACTAATATCCATATACGGATTGCCAAAGGCATACGGAGATGAGACCCTAATCAAAATTGAGGAAGAATTCTCGTCAAAAGTCACCACTGGACATAATAAAAATATTTTAAACGGTCCTTAAAACACTAATGTTAGCTGTCTAAAGATTTCTTTCCTGAGTTTTATGTTTTAGGTGAATAACTTTTCTTTACTGAAAATTAATTCTTTTATAATATATTTAGAAAATTAATTTTTAGTTCCCGATTTTAGAAGCAACTATACGTTTTTTTATTGGTGAAAGTTCTTTATTTTATTGCAAAATTCTTCCTCTCATGCTGGTCACAGTTTTCAAATGATACAATTCCGTACTCTTGTTAGATTTAGATGCAGTTACACCAAATATGGAAAGCTGTTGACCATATGTCTTTAAATTGCTTAAGTGGTAAACATTTTAAGAATAAACTTAGCTATAATTTTTTCTTCAAATTTTACTGAGCCTTTGGATTTAATGACTTGCTGTTGATTTATAAATTATCAGCTGTGAATAAAATTTCGTTAATATTTTTTTCCTCGAGAACTGCTTATTTTCAAGAAACCAAGAACTTAGGATTTCTGATGGTCTATTAGTTCCAGATTAGCAGTATATGTTGTTATTAGCGATTATTTATTGAACATGATATTTTGTATCCAAGCTAGACTCAAACAAGATTATCTACCTAATATTAATGCAACAGATAATTTTTTTTTAATGTTTAAACTACAAGCAAGTTTATTCTGCCTTAAATTTGTAAATAAGTGCATGCCAATCATAGAGACAAAATTGCAAACCTTTTAAAATACAAAATCTAGTTAATTTACATTTTTAATTTACATTTTTCATTATATTACATATATGGTATTAATTACTGCAAATTTTAAGGTAGAATTATAGTATAATAATAAGTAATATAATAGTTCAATTTTAGGTAATAAGGATGATCAGAAAAATAATAAATAAATACTGCAAACATCAATAATATTTTATTTAGGCTGATAATTTAAAATAACTCATTTTCAATAATTCTAAGAATTATGAATTTGACAATCTTCATATGCTAGTAAAATAAAATACTACGATTTTTTTTTCTTCTTTTGAACAGGATTTGGAATATATTTTCTGCTGTTTTGATTTAAGCCAATTTACAAGCCCGTTGGATGTTATCAGCAATTTAAGCCATATGAGGGCATCTTGTTTTTTCTAGTAGCATTAACTAAGGCCAAGAGTTTGACTTAGATACTCACACGTCAAATTCCTCTTTAAAGGTCGGATTTTATTGACTCATCCACAGATTGTCATTGAGGCCTGAGTTAGAGAATTATCACCTCTGAACCATTACTCACAGATTCATTACTTTCGATATAGAAAACATTGGGACTATGGCAGATTTATACATGCGACAGCTACTGCACGCAAAGAGTCTTCGGTCAGCAGGCTTTGATCTCGCAACCTATGGGATGAGAATTGAACACCTTATCAACCAGGCTATTCAGGGACAGATTTTTTTTAAACTTTATTTGTTCAATGTTATATAAATATTCCTCTACAAATTGCATTCAAAAACCTATATTGAAATTACAGTTTTGAGGTGATAAAAACTGGGGGTAAGGTTTTTAAATCGTAAATTATTTATTTGTTTTCATACTTGAAACATATCCGTTATACAATGTTATTTATGATGCTTGCGGTACACACTGTACCAATTTTCCTTTAAACAAACATAGGTATATCATTATAAAATAAAAATTCTAATGGTGAACAAAAAAACTTCAAAATATTTGCAGTCTCTTTATTTTAAGCTGGTCTTTAAAATAAAATTTTGTTACTAATAATATAAAGTTAAAATTGCAATGAATACTTTGAAAGCCTTTCCATCATAAAAATACCACTTTTTTAAAAATTAATTCTAAACTCCAAATAATACTACAATAAACAATTAAGACTGCTGAGTTTTAAAAATCATATTTGCTATATATGAAAATATACTTTGACAATCGACCATTCAAATTTTTGAAATATTGGTGTTGCTTTAATTTTCTTAGTTTGGAAATAATTTCAAAATTTCTCTCACGTGGTGATTTCAGTTTTACTTTTAAGTGCATATTCACATGTTTTCCTCTGAGAATGCTGTGCAGAATATTTCCAGGAGAAATTAATCTCTACGTTTTCCTTTATACACCCACCCATGAATTTCCAAGAACTGAATTTATCCAAAAAAGAAATAAGGAAATAAATATTAAAAATCTGAATTAATACTAACTTCCTTAATTCATATTTAATACAATTTCTAATATTTATGCAAAACTACATTTAGGCTAAAATGAAAATCAATCTTTAATTTAAACATTTCTCAATTTACCTTTTTAACTTACCTTCTTATCTTTTTAACTTACCTTCTTACCTTTTTAACTTACCTTAACGTAATCACAGAATCTTAAAAGTGTAACGGTTTGATTTTAATGTACTTTGAAAAAAACATTTTTCATCAATTTGATGATAACCTGTAAATCCACTAATATAATCCTGAATGTGATTTATTTTTTAATCTGTTAATAGAAATTATCCTTTAATGCATAAATTAATATGGATAAAGGAATTTATTATAAATTTGAAATTGGTCTTAAAAGGGATTTTTCCTTTAGAGGGATTTAGCACCTAAGTAAATATTATTGAAATTAGAATCTATTATTTTTTTTCCTTCTTTCCAAGACAACTTTCAGTTGCGTTGAATAAATAACCCCTCATATTTAGTTATTTTTCAGCCCAAGGCAACTAATCAGGTAGAGAGCTTCGAACATTTATAGGTCAAATAATTATTTAAAAAAAATGAAGCAACAAATATGCACAATTCATAATGCAAGAACAATATGCACAATTTCTATAACGAACAATCAAACAGCTCCAAATATTGTTTTGTATACCATGTGTGTACAAATTTTATTCTAACTAAGTTGTTTAAAAAAAAACAATTTGTAATAGTGACATAAGAATTGCAATTAAACACATTTACGGGTAAACGAAAAAGTTTTGCTCATTTCATTTTAATAAATAAAAAAAATTTCTAATTTTAGAGTTTTGAATAAAAATATTACAATAAATTAATATATTTTCCAACCTTTTCTTGCAGTCTGCTTCGGCAATTATTAGATTTATAAAATGATGATATAATTTATGAATAATGTCACTATCAAAAATTCTCATATCTTTAATAAAATCCGATTATTTGAGATAATCTTTACAAAAACTTAAAAATCTCTTAAAAATATTAAAGTTTTTTAGTCGTAAAATAATCTGTAAAAATATAGCTATTTAACGAAACCTTCCTCATATCTCAATTTTATCGCTAAATTGATACGGTTAGACGATATGATATTTGAATAGAATAATATGGATGCAATGCTGCCATACTATTATAGTTAATAACCAGTGAAGATTATCAGTCATGTATTAATGAAACTTTGATTTACAAGCATGTTATAATTTCACAGAAAATGAAACGTTAATCTGTATGTCAAATTTACGTATGCATCTTATTTGAAATTTTCTTTTTTACTGAAATTTTCATATTGTTGAAATTTCAAATTCTTTTAATTAAAAACATTATGGAAATTTAACATTATTTCCTCTAATAAGAACTTTTTATTTCAATCTGATATTACGAATTTTTTTTAGTATTCAGAAATCTTACTAAACTGAAAAAAGTTACATTTATTACATTTTCTTTAAATTACCTTATATTAATTTATCCTATTTCTACTTATTTAGAAAACGAGCACAAAACTATAAAGAATACATAAAACTTTCTTCAGATACTAGAAATCGGAAATAAGTAACCACTTTATACGGATTTTAAGGTCATTTACTGCTGTTTTAATACCACCCTCTATGGGTAATAGAAGAAACAGACGATAAACTTTTCTCATCAAATCCTGAAATTAGCACTTGAAATCTGGAATCTGCCGTATAAAGTAAATATATGCATAGACATCTTATCGTAAGATTGATTTAGAGATTTGGCATGACCTTTGAAGCAATCCCAGATAAAATGGTTAATTAATTTGCAAGCACAGTCATCATAAAGCATCGAAAATATTCGAATAATTGAAAGAGGTAAAATTATGAAAACTGCCATAGCTGTTTTAGATTCTTAAAATGTATTGATCGGCAATAACGTTTTCCACTTTGTGTAACTGTATCCTAATTTGACTGTCACTTTTACATCAGGAAAGCAATTTTATATATAAAAAATTATTATCTTTTATATTCTATACCGATATTTCATTTTTATACTGTAAATTTAAAATACAGGTATCTAATTTAATTTTTCTTTTGAAACAAACTAAAATTTAATTACTATTAAGATAAGATCCCTATGTAAACATCATATAAACAATTTATTATTTAGTCAGATTTCTTTTTTAAACAATTTCTTATTACTTTCGAGAAATAAAAAATGAAGAGGTGCTTTTTTGCTTTTGTGTAATGTATATTTTTAATATGTAACTAAAAATATGTGTATAATAAATCAATAGATTTCAATCTTATCTAAATCATTAATAATTAATAAGAATAATAGCCATTATTATCGAATTTGAATTCAATAAATAATATAAAAATAAGAAATATATATTTGGAAAATGATAACTGATTGTCATTCTATAAAACTATTTAATTTATTTCATTCATGTTTTAGTTTCAAGCCCGGTTATTTTCTATTATTAATTTTATGGCAAAGTAACAATGATGCATTTATAGGGGCAATTTCAGATTTTCGAAACATTATTAAATAGGAAAAATGTTATCTAACGTTTTGTCTTTTATAAACTAACGCAAGAAAAAATTGCAGCATACTAATATTTTTACTGATAAGTGATTTTTAGTAAAAATGTTAATAAAATCGTGGAAATTTGAAGATGAATTCATAAATTTATTAATTTTAAGATGTTTTTTATTTATGGTGGAGACGTTTAAAGAAATAAGGAAATCCGCTGTTTTTATATACATTGGCATCGATTAAATATCTGATTCTGTCAAGGATAGCAAAAAAGCCGATAAATTATAAATGGCAAAAAATTTCTGCATTTTATAAAAATTACATTTTTTCCCATTTGAATCCATAAAATTGTAAATTAAAAATCTCTTTTTTTTCGTTTGTTCCAAGAAACCAATAATTAAGAGCATGCAAAATGAATACATATTTTTTTTTGCGTCACGACATGTATTATAAAACACAAGTAAATAATTAAAAGAATGTATATTAATTGACTACCTGACTGAATGTTTTGACTAAAGAATTTTTAAATCTATCCCATAAAAAAGCATATAAGTATTAGCGGAATTTTAGGATCGAAAAAAAAAAACTTTATGGGGATTAGTTATCATGTCAGTTTTCTATTGCTCACACCATCTATATATTAATGACTTTCCTTATTATATTAAGTACGAGTGTGTTCTATATTAATGGAATGAAAATAGGAGAACGGTAGTAAAACTGAATAGACGTTTCAATTATATGAATTGCGAAGCTGACTATTTCATTTATTACCTATCTATAAATAAATTCAAATGTACAGAAATCCACTGCACTCTTGAAATCGTATTTTTGCTAGCTTATTGTATCCATGATGTGTTCTTTACTTTCCAAACAAGTAAATTATTTTTAAAACAGAAAAACTAATATACATCATTCTAAAAGATTAGATTATCTCTGTAAGCTACTTATGATATTAGAGATTTTAAACCAAATTTTACTTGGATCTGAATCATATTTTACAATTCCATATGATGGTTCTTCCCTAACTAAATTGATTTATAAATGTGCATGTTATTGGACTTCAAAAGATACTGGAACAGTAATAAATATTAAAAAAAATATTATGTGAACTTCAAAATATCTAATATTTTTTAACCAATAAATAAGATATTTAATTTCCTTTAATTGTAATATATTATCTGAATCTTTATAATCATTAAATAAACAACGATAATATGTTAATATATATACTATTCAATAAATTTTTGTTACAATTAAAATTTTCTTTGGAAACAAAATGCAAATACTTATTTATTTAATAAATTTTTTTCAATAAATGCTTAAATATGCAAATGTTTAAAAAATAAATGCTTACTCATAAATAATTCACTAATTTAATTGTATAAGTGATTTCAAAAAGAACATTTGCATTTAGTTTTTAATAATAGAAAATTAATTATTCTTAAATAATATGTACAAAGAGGTAATTAATAAGAATCAAAATTATAAAATTCTATGACTCATTATATAGGAAATATGAAATAATAAATAAAAAATTATAAAATAATAAAAGCTCCAACTTCATTCACAGCTTCGATTTTTACATTTACAATTCATTATTACTACTTTTTTTTTAATACTAGCATCATGATTCGCCAACAAGCCATTCACCATGCTTATACGAACTCAATTCTACTTTACTTAATTTCATTGTAATCAATTCATTTCCTAATTTGGTCTGAGATACTATGACATTTTTCATCTTTTTCATTCAAATTTACCGTTAATTTTTCTAGTGAAACTTTAAAGTCCGTTTCACAAACAGTTTTTAGTTCCTGTTCATGGCACTTAAATTCGCGATTTTTCCGAAGCAAACCACATTAGTGGAATGATTAATTTGTTGCAAACTCAACAAAATGGTATTTGAGACAATGAGTTCAAGATTGGGCTATTAAGAATTTAAAGGAGAGGGAAGAAAAAATATCGAAAACATCTGAAATCCTTTTTCCGCAGTAAGAGTTTCCCTCCTATTAAGCTCCTTATTTTGCGACTTTCTGAAGCTATTACGCTGATTGGGCAGACTCCTTCACTTCAATTTGGTCTGATCATTACTATTTTTATTTGTTTTTTTTAAACTTCAAAGGCTTGATTTGTGTTTTTCCAAGACATGGCTTACGGCAAATTGCGCCTCTGACATTATAAAGGACGATTCCAGTCTCTTGTTATCTTGGACAACTTTTAGCAAATGGCATTTTGCCCTGAGAGTACAAGATTGCCATAACGAAACAATTTTCGTTTTTGTACTTTAAAAGATGCATTGATTGCATTCTAAATATGTTATATAAGATATTTTATTTTTCAATAACTGTATGTCTCCTGCTTCTGTAACATAATTACTTGCTTATAAGCAATCTTTTAGTTTAAAAGTTTTTAGTTAAACAAAATCATAAACATAATTGCTCGCTTAAATTATTTTAATTATAACTATTTAAACTGTTATAATTCTTTGAAGCTGAAAGTACTTCTTTCAGAAACATTCTGTGTTTATGAAATGCATACTTATTAATAAATTATTTTATATAAAATGTTTTCGTTTATTTTTTCTAAAATTTAATTTGGCATTTCTATGCTTTCCTACAATAAATTGCTTCAATGAACAAACTATACATTCGACGAACTATTTTATTGTTCAAACTGTATTCATATCACTTCTTCAACATCCTTCTTTGAAAGTATCAGTTGCTTCCAAATTTGTCCTTTGCTCAAAGCATTTTTTGTTTGATATTTTCAAATCGTATGAATGTAGAATTCAACTCATAGCAGTAGTAGTATATTCAATATTTTGATTTTAATTTAATGACGAAGTTTATTTTAGCATTTCTTTGTAAATCAAATCTTTCTAGAAACATTATGCAGAAGCTTCGGAAAAGTAAAAAAGGTCAAAAAGCTTAGATTTTAAATTATTCATCTAAAATTAATTGCTTATCAATGTATCACAATGGTCTCTATCAATGATCTTCCCGATATGCTTGAAAGAAGGTTTATTTAATATCATTTCGTAAGCAACCTTTAGTTTATGAGATCATATAAACGATCAAAATTTTAAAAGAGATGAAGAATAAAGTTGTGTAAATATACTTTATAATAAAAATATTTTATAATACATGATGTATGGTAGTTTATAATAAAAGAAAAAATATATAATGTTATTTAATGTACTATATTGTAAAGAAAAAATATATATTTTTTTAATTCCCGAAAAAACTCTATTATAAGTTCGTCATTTTTTGGTGTGTTCTTTCTCTAAAGAGCCCTTATACTTTGAATAACAGGGTATTTTAAATTTCTTTTAGCATGCTTTACTTTAATCCCAATACGTGAGGGATTTTTTTGCATTAAAAATTTTGCCGAAGCACTTTTAATGAACACATTTTTAGTTACTTAAAATTCATGTTGTGTGTTGTTGACACTTACTATTAGACCGGCCCGCTGTTCCGAAAACAGCGATTCAAGCCGACAGGGTGCGTCTCTTGTTTTGATAGCGTTTACTAGGATCAAGAGTACGACTTTGTCCCTCACTCGTCACTCATTCGCTTGCACAACTTCTTTTTACAGGAGAACATTTTCACACACCTCGCGGATAGAACAAAGGAAGAAAAGCCTTGGGACTCGAACCCAAAACTCGTTGATCACAGCGAAGAAGCGTTACACCCACGCCATGACACCAATAACTGTTATTTTTATGCTTTAATACGATAGAGTATAGCTTTATTTTAATAATATGAAATTCTTTATAAAATGAAGATGACTTGGAACGTGAAAGTAAGAAAATGGTTCTACATAATATTCCTAGAAATAATGCCAAAATGCTAAAAATTAGTTGTAATGCAATCGATTTTTTTTTAATTATGAAAAAAAGAAAACCTTTAAGTGTCAGGAACATTGCTATTATATTTTAAATTGACTATTTTGCTTTATAACAAAACTGTCCAATATAAACATTAAGAGTATTTGAATATAATTTATATCACTTCTTATTGGATATTATTTTAAAACTTATATTTATTACCTTTAAGCATGGAAATTATTTCAAAAATACTTCTAAATCAGGATCTTTCTAGGACTATGAAAGTAATTTTGAAAAATATATATTACATATCTTGAAGTGGCTTAAAACTTCTTTAGGAATATAATTCCAAATACTTTAAAACTGAGTTCCATGTTTTTACTTACTTTGCGCTCAGACCTGCTAAAAATAAAATAACGAAAAGATATTATAATCATGCGAATATTCTGAGTACGTATTCAATATGAATAACGATAGTAGGTCAAAAATATAAAAATCCTAAATTTCCTTAAATAAAAGAGACATAACGTTAAAACTTTAATTTAATGTTCTGTAGAATAGCAGAATAGAACGGTACTGTATTCTTTGAAGATTTTTATTAGTGACTATCTATATCTTTTGGGACATAATAAAAAGAGTTTTTCGTAGATCTTTCAGAAATGCATGAATCTTCAGATTTAATCCGTTAAAGAAATATGCTACTTCATTTAATCCTTATAAGTAGATTTATAAAGTGATTTCGAAAAGATTTTCTTTTATAAACCATGCTTATATTTTTCTAGAAAAGAATAAATTATTTGCAGTACTCATAGCTGGATAGGTTTGAATTTGAACACATTTTACTTTTTATCATGAGTTGTTCTTGAGTCACATTACTTATTGAATAAGTTATATTAACAATATATTTTGCACTAAGTAAAAACACAAAGTATTAATCACTAAGTATTCATTTTAATAGTTAAATACATCTAAATCTCTTTGAGAAATATTGCAAGTAATTTACAGCCCTTTTTAAATCTAATGTTTAATATACTGATCGTGTGCTTTAATTTAGGAAAGGAAAAAAAAGCTGTATATCTTTAGCAGGGAAATTACTCCTGATGTTTCTCAAAATGAGTTTTCAGATAATTTTTCTTAATGCATACGAAATTCGTATGTTAAGTGTTTTACTCAGTAAAGAATTTTTATTAAATATGCCACTTATTGCACTTGTAAATGAATTAAAAAAACAACAAATCATTTGGTCATTATTCATTATTTCATTATTTCTAAAAGTAATATTTATCCAATTTTTTAATGTTTTGATTGCGCGTATTATTTTATGAATTGAAAAAGATTTATCTCTTTGATGGAAAAATACTCTTCGTGTTTTGAAAATAAGTAGATAATTTTCCATCATCCATATAAAAAAACCATGCTAAAAGCTTTACACAATGAGCAAATTATTCTCATTACGTCTCTTATTATACTTGTTAATAGAAGATAATAAAATAGTTAAATCATTTCCTTATCATTCGTTATTTCATATTTTTTTTAATTAAATAGCTTTTTATAATTTAATTCCTTACAAACTGTCATTAATTTATTCAATATAATTTATACTATGCACCTTATACCCAATGTTTTCAACGCATACCGTATAAAAATATAACAATTTAAATTATCCATTCTCATCTTATCACAATTGACAAAAGATTTTCGATTTCAATTTATATTAAACAAAGAAATACGTAACAGAAGAACGAATACCGTCTTTCAGAAAAGGGATTATTTACCTTTTCAGAAAACGGCTGAAATTGAAATGACATTTTGACAGATACCTATAACAATATCTTTGTAAGTAGAATGGGCATTAAATTTACAGTATTTAATGACTTTGATAGGTCGTTTTATGTTAAGCTTACTATATTTAACATTAGTCTGTGGAGTTATCTTTCGAAGTCACATATATTTTCTATGACATAGTTATCCTGTTAATGGCATCTACGAATAACGATATATAGTATTTGAGGATGCAGTTTCATTGTCATATTTTTAGACGTTTAAAATGTGATTCAGCATCTTTTATTTACAGATTTGGTATATAAATAAAGTCAATTAAGGTAAATACAACCTCTCTTCAAATAAAATGTATTCCTCTAAAGAAATATGTGACAAAATATCTTTATTGAAATGGTATTTTTGAACAGTTTTGGAAACATGTGATGCTGCCTAAAGTATAAAAGTTCTATCTTATAAGGCAAATGTAGCTCCAACGTGATTGTTTGCTCTTAGAATATGATTTCAGTTTAAAGTTTATCTTTTTAACAAAATTCAAAATTTGTTGCTCAAAAATCATATCTCATACGAATAGATGAATCACACCATAATTCATAATAATATCAGCATTATGTTTATAGCTTTAAAATTATAAATGTTTTTTCACGAATTCATATATATTTATATGTAATTGAAAGTTTATTGTGTATAATTCTTAAGAGTGAAATAACTTAAATTACGCATTAATAATTCTCGAAACCAGGAAAAAAATTTCAAGTAATCAAGACTGTTTTTTATTTGTATTGCTTCAAATCAACGTCTAAATTATATTTCTGTTCAATTACCGAATTCATCATAAGGAGAATTGATACAATTGTTTCATATATAAATGATAAGGGAATGTTTATATAAAAACTTAAATATTGAAGAAATTTTGCATATATTCTGAACTAAATGCATTTTATAAATTGATTATTCGTTGTAAAATATATTTTGATAAATTTTATAATCTTAAAAATGTTTGTAATACTAAAAAAATAATAATTTTTAAGGAGAATCAAAAACCTTATCGTTTTTTAAGCATGTTTAACAATGGTATACCTATTACATTTCACTTTTACTGATAATATATTTATTACACATCAAACTTATAAGATGTTATGTATGTTTTGAATACCTATTGAAATGTAAAGATTCCAACCCAAATGATTTATTATAGATAAATTGAACTGGCATTGCATTAGCCTTACTTTTATTCAAATACATTTACTCATTAAAGTAAGAAAATGATAGAATGTTTAAATAGTAAATCATGTTTTAAAATTATGTTTCGCAAAATCTATGCTTCTATCAAATGGTTAATATTAAAATAGCATTATTTTTCAAAATTATTTTTGCGTGAAAATCCTTTAGTTAATTTTGGACTACTTTCTATTCTGAAAAATGCAGATTCTTCACACTGAAACTACCCTTTTTTCAAGCAAATAGAAAAACAAAAAAATGTTAATTAAAACTCCCTCGATTTCAATGGATTTCAAATAAATAACTATTTTACTCGACTTTTATGGCCTATTCGTACTACTTTAATTTCGCTTCCAGCGAAAAAAATCAAAAATCAATTTTTAAATAACAGTAAATTCTGGAAAGTAACAACGTTTGCAATCTACTTTCTGTCCAAAAGCGTGTATGTGTACTGAGGTAAATTCATTTCAAAAAAATATAATTTACAGTTTTCTAAACTGCCTCGTGACAATGCGGGCAAATAAATCGCTCATAAAACCATTAAAAAATTCAAAGATATCTAAAGAAGATAAAACGTTTATTGATGTTCTGTTTAAACTATCCAAGTTTAACAATTTGCATTTTACCCATAACGTTTTTCTTTGAGGATTAATATTCGATATTTCTCATATGTTCACTCTATTTATTTTCGATATTTCGCATTCGGAAAATA
Organism: Argiope trifasciata; assembly: GCA_026543055.1. Lineage (NCBI taxonomy): Eukaryota > Metazoa > Arthropoda > Arachnida > Araneae > Araneidae > Argiope > Argiope trifasciata. The sequence goes on along the minus strand of JAPMOQ010006524.1, from coordinate 73,582 downwards.
ATAACAAGCTAATGTTTCGATTTGTTAATTAATATAAAATGATTATAGCAGAACGCATTATTTATAACTGGTTAAATAAATAATTTGAGCTGCTGTTTTTTCACTATTGGATAATTTTCCAAAAATTTACCTCAACACTTTTTTTTTAAATAAACGCAATTTTTTATTAAACCATTATTCAAATTATCTGAATAAACATGAAACTAATATATAATTAAGTCATAAATGAAAAATAGTAAACATATTTTATTTCAGTCATATTAAAAAAATATTTAAGTAATAAACATTTTATATTCAAATTATGTAGCATAATATATTTATTAACGCTGAATATATTTTTTAATCTTATTTAATTTTCAAATTTAATTTATAACAAACTAAGTTATTTTAAACAACAAATTAGCTGAATTGCTATGTAAAATAACTATTTTTGTTTCTTCTTATCTCGATACCCTTTATTAAACATATTCCGATATATTGAATTCCATATAAAATATTTAAAATCTGTGTAAAGTATTTTTTTAATTATTCCTAAAGTGTATTGAATATATGTTTTAACTAGTATTATAAATAAAAATATCACTTTATCATTTTTGTATTTTTTATGCAAGAACTTTCAAAGAGCTTTCTCTATTTCTGAGGTGCGCAAATTTCGATTCAGAGAAACAATAAGTTCTCGATGAAACTCAACACGAATTCCACGATTTTAAAAATAAATAATTACTTTTCTCCTGTTTTACGACCAATTCGCGCTGTTTCAAATCTACTCGCGTAGGAAAGAAGAAACTGTAGATGGACTATCAGCATCTAATTCCGGAAATCGGTGGCTCTAAACAGCGACAGAAATCTGTTTAAATTTTGTTTTCTGACTCACAGTGGGAAAATACGTTGACGTGAAACTCATTCAAGGAATGATTTACAGATCTTGAATGCCTTTTGAAGCAAAGTTGGGGAATTGGGCAAATTAGTTTGCCCGTAATGCCATTATAAAGTGCGGAAAATATTCGAAGAAAGTAAAATGGGAAAATTATGGTGATTGCAAATGCTGTTCGAAATTTTCAGTGGATATCGAATAGAAGCGATTTAATTCCTGAAGATTTAAGTCTGGGATTCTTTAATGATTTTCATTAGGTTAAGAAGGTTATTTGGAAAATAAAATGTATTTGTAGTTCTTTCGGTGGTATGGATAAAGAAGGCATATTTGTACCATACTATTATCTTGTAAAATAGTTTAGTTGTATTTGGCAAAAGTATAATGAAATTATGTAGTTTTTATAAAGATTTGTATACATATTTATAAAGTATTAAAGAATTGATGTTGTGAATTATTCTTACTTTTAGGATATTATTTACTTACAGAAATATTTGTAATTTTAATTATCACTATTTCAATAAATTTTTTTTAAAAAAATTAGAAACCAAATTGTTGAAACAAAATCCAAAGGAAGAAATTCTTCTTTGTCTTATATTCACTCATTTGAGGCAGCATTTTATATGCTGACGAATAAACATCAAATTAAACTCGAAAATTACCAATTTCTATACACCCATGATCATGGTATAGAGAACATCCTTCTCATAAAAAAATGTTGTAAACTAGCATTACATTTAGCTGAAGGATTTTTTTATAAATAATGTTTTCAAGGAAAAATAATTTATTATTACTCCAAAAACTGCCAACTTTAATGATTAATGGAAAGAAAAATAGCATGACATTCATCCATGTGTGTATACATTGCAATTCATAAGAAAAATTACTCTCTGATATAAAATTCTTCCTCTTTTTCTATTATTCCTTGAGAGGACACCCGATTTTATTTTGATAGTAAAATTATAGTTTTGGTTTTGTTACATGATTAAAATATATGTAATAACTATTAAACTATCTAAACTGATCTTATGATTAAACTATCTGTGTATCACAAATTTTTGTTCTAATCATTTTGAAATTAAAATAATGCATTTTTTAAAATAAATTTGAATGGGCAAAGGAAGGCATTCGTTTTTGTGCTAATGTGCATCAAAATGCAGGTGATGGTATTTGTTAGTAAGTTCTTTGATTTCGTTTTATAAAATACTAAAGGTTCCATTTTTAAGTCTTCACAATTCTGCCTGAATATCCAAGAACAAAACTTCATATTTTTAAAACTGCGGAGTTAAAAAAAAAATTTTAAGTTTTGATTAGATGTCTAAAGAAGTAATTATATTAATTTCAAATTTGAACTAGGAAAAATATTAGGTTCTAGACGAACTATTCAATTTAAAAGGCGTTGATTCTGATATAGTTTAATTAGTTCCATTCTTGGTGAGTGTAATAGTGAGTTTCTGAAATATTGAACCAGAGTGAATTATGACAGTAAATTTAAATATTTTAACAATAATCAGAAATTAATAATTCATATTTTATCTTTGTATGTAACTCAATTTCAATTTTAATTTGGGGGCAGCAGATGATCTTGATTTCAAAGAAAAACATTTATGAGTTTACATAATATTAGTAGTCGTCAAAGGTGAGATGCATAAGTCGATAAATATAATGTTAAAAAATAGCATTTTTAACATTATATACATTTAGTAATAAATACATTAATTCCATAAGTGCATTCAGTATTATAAAGGAAAATATATTTTGCAGAATATTCGAGATTTCAACAATGTTTCATGTTTAATTCCATTAATGGAAATTACACAATTTTTGCATTTATCCTGAAGTTTTGTATAGTTATATATGAATAGGTAGTGAAAGAAACTATATGTTTCTTTCACCAGCTATTTACTTCCTTTATTTCTTTACATCTTTCAAAGCAGAACATTATTTCTAATTTCAGTTGCTTAATTATTACGATGCATTAATAATCATTTATAAAACCATAAGGAGCAAAACATTAATCACAGAACTAAGCACGTAACAGAAAAGCTGCAATTAATTTATTGTCATTTGGAAAGAAACGACTTACATTATTAAATGCAGTTCTTTTTTTTATTATTATCTCCAATATAGTAAACATTATATATCTTTACGTTATCATTACTTTATTTCTTTGGTCCATTTAAATAACAGGAATTTTTTGTTTCATTTTAGACAAATTCCCAAGATATTCTATGTAACAGCTTGAAAAAACATCGCTAATTTTTAAATAGTACAATAGACAAATTTACTTTCATAACATGAAAAATATTATTAAAAAAAAAAACTCTTCCTTTTTTTTGTTAGTTTAGATGAAATTCAAAACATTTATTACGCTCCTAGTTAGAGAAAAAAAGTAATCATAATTATTTCTCAATAAAAAGAAATTTATGGCCTTAAACATATTTTTATTAATTTGTTATTAGTAATTATTTACCATGTTTTAATATTAAAATTTGCTGGTTGATTTATTTTTACCTTTTATACTTCAAATATTATTGATGAATCTTATTATCATTTAACTAAGAAATTTATTAAATTAATTATTTATTTCATTTTAAGTTCAATTATTATTAATGGGATAGCCTAAACATTTTTAAGTTCTTTCAAATTTTCAATCTCTATTATAAAAATTATCTAGTTTTGAGAGTAAAGCCATGCTTCTTGGAAATTTATCTATAATTCTGACTTGATAAATGAACAACTTAAATATCCAAATTTATCAACTAAAATATTCATTCATTTCTTTTTTAAGAATTATAAATCCATTTAGATTTTTAAAAAATTTTGACAATGAAAAAAATTCATATGTAGTAATAATACAATCCTGCAATAAATAATTGGTAGTTTTAGAA
>JAPMOQ010006524.1:40841-59275 GCA_026543055.1 Argiope trifasciata | reverse complement strand
CCCTTAATAAAATAGGTGTATTAGGAATGTGGGGGATAATTTATCCTTTAAAAACTCCTTATAAGACAATTTTATTGCCTAATCTACAGAAATTTAATATTATTTGAATACATTTAGCCATCTTTTCATCTATAGAAAATATACGAAGCTTCTTCACCTTGTATTCACTTTAAGAACAGATGAATACAATTGTAATAGCTTAGATTTTATTGAAATTGGAAAAGAATAAACTCAATTACAAAAAAGTTAAATATAGTAAGAATCAAGAAATATTAAATAAAATAGAAAAATGTTTGATATGTATGCTGGTTCTTTTGGTGTCTTGTGTCTGCACTATTTACTCAATAAATTAAATTCCCCAAATGCAGTATAAAATAAATGTTAAACAATAATAAAGATGCATTTATCATAATTTTACAGTTGAAGAAAGTGATCAATATAACGAAGGGCGAGAATTAAAGTTTGCCCGTCTACTTCTTATAACATAGAAAATATTTCATCATTTTAAAAAATAATTAGAAAATCCTAAATCTAAAGTTGAAGCAATTCTTCTATACATTTAAATCCTTTTCAAAATCCTAAGAATAAATTTGAATCGATTCTTCTTTGAATTTGAATTCATTCTAATCCAAATTCTAAATATAATATCGAAACAATTCTTCTTAAAATTTGAGCTTTATCCAAAATCCTAAATATAATATTGGCATAATTTTACTTCAGAGCAAAATTCAACACTTATCTTTAAAGCAATATTTATTTCTAACATTGAAAAAATCTTCTTTAATGCATTATTCATTACTAATATTAAAGCAATTATACTTTGAAGAAATATTCACTATTAATATTGAAACCATTATTCTTTTGAGCAATATTTATTCCTAATAGTGAAGTAATACTTTAGAAATTTCAGTTCCATAAACAATCCAAATTCTGAGATATAATTGGCCAGTAAATTAAGCAAGAAATATTCTAAATGATTATGCTTAACCAAATATTTCTTTAAAACAAGCAAATTCTTCTAATGAAATGAAGGAAATAATAGCAGGGACCCTCAGTTTAAGGAAACTCAATTTGTCTAAAGATGTCGCTCGAAAATTTCTCAGGTCACTCCCAGAAGCAATTATCGCCATTAAGCGCATACGTAAACATCTAGTGTGCCGAGGAATTTTCCAGCGCCGTCCATTGATTCCATATTAATGCTGTCCGAAATAATCCTTCTCCTGACTCCTATATTTCGAGCACATTCCAAGAGTGGGCATAGTATTACTGGCTTAAGTCAGTGGTTTTATCACTAATGTGTTTCCGATAAGTAGGAATGGATCTCATTTTTATTTCCTCATATACGAAGTATAGAAAAGTACTGTATTTATTAAAAGATTCAAATTCAAATTTTTGACTGATCTCCACATTTCTCCAAGCTCCTTGCGTTCGAAATACATATTTCGTTATTACACAAGCTTCTTTGGTATTATATGCACATGAGACTAAAAACTGACGTGAGACAAATGGATAAAATTTGGGATTTGGATTTGAAAGAGAATTTGTCAATGTAAATGAAGTTTTAAGCTTTAAATGAAATCTCTTTAGAAGAGATTTATTTTTCTAGTTGCGCGAATACGATTGAACTGAATAAATTACAAAACAAAAAAACTTCAATTGATAGAATTTGTTAAGCATGTTTAGCATCTAAAATGTAGATATGAAATATGCGAATAAACCTGTTGAAAAGTTGAATTTCTGCTGCTCTGTATTTTCGCATGAATGTTGGCGGTGCAACTCGTAAATGTGATCACTAATGGGAATGAATAGATGTATGGGCACCTGTAACGACAGATGTAGCTATGTGTCAACTTTTGGTCTTTAATTGCCTAGAAAAAAGGTGTCAAAATACATTTTCGGTTTAATTCAAGATTATTATTGTCCACAAATGTCATCCGAAAGGCTCAAGCTTAATCCAAAATCTATATTCTGATGTAAGGTAAGAGACAAAAGTTCTTAATTTACGATCTTGCTGGAAAATTTGGAAAGAAGCTTATTGGAAGATAGGTATGGCTAAAAAAATTCAAAATATTTTTTCGTGTATATATTTTCCTTAGATTTTAATAATTTTGATTCAATTTGAAGTTGAATCGATTGTATTGTACATCATAATTTATTAAAAATGACATATATATTGTAATATATCGCAGAGTATAATTATTACTCTAAACAAAATGTCGAAAAATTGTGGTTGATAGATACTTTCCAGCCTCACAATTTATAGTTCAATCGAGTTCTATTGTTCTCAACCTTCCAGCGGGCGCGCGTATCTGAGAGATACGCTAGAGATGAATTTAGTTTTATACCTTTAGATCTGGTGGAGCTGAAAACGTCTGTCCTTGGATATTTGTCCACTTCCCTTTGACCTACTTTCGATTGTCGTCGCAAGTTTGTATCGTTAATAGGTCTCTGCCGATCATATATTTGTATTCTAGAGGCATCGTTCATGTAAGTTTTTGTTACATCTGATTTTGTATGATTTTACAAATAAACCTGCGTTGTTTTAGACTGGCGATAGTTGGCAAATGCACTTAAAAAATAAAAGCAAAAAAAAAAAAAAAAAAAAAAAAACCACGTCTCTACAAAGTGAGATGAAATTAAAGGTGCTGAAGAGAAAAGCCGAACTAACTAGGTATTGAAGAAGTGAAAGATTCGACTCCAAGGAAAAAAAGATGAAAACCATGCCAAAAAGAAAAACGGACTAGAATCACGAGGTTCATTTGTGATATTTGCCAGAAATTTATATATTTTGAGCACACTAAACACGTTTCCTCAAATTGCAACGCTGCAATGAAATAACAATGAAACTATTTTCTTCCTTTTCATATCTAAGGTTCAATTACTTTTTCTTTTTTGTACGTAAATTATGTATTAGTTTTTGTACTTCTATATTTTATATGCAAATTGCTCTGTCAAAATATTGGCAATTTCATTTATATTATTTTTAAATCAATTCTACTAATCTGTGGTCATTTTAAATTGTTATTGCAATCTGTTTGTGTTGCTTCTGCTTCTTTTTAAATAAAAAAAATGTTTAAAGTTATTGTAATTATTAATCCTAATCTATTTACAATATAATTTTAATAGTTAAACTTTTGAAAATTTACATTTTACTATAGCGTATGTGGGAAATACGCGTGACCTTTCATGTTGGTATGACGGCCACGACCGCTGGAAAGTTTATCCCCGATTACTAAGCTCATTCACCTCGGAATGCATAAAAACTGGAGTTTATGAAAAATTCTACAAGCCTCACAAATACTTCAATGACAGACTGTACTATTTTGGTGTGATAAAAAAACGCCCTTAACTGATATAATAAATATATGCTTGGATATATTTTCAGCTTGATCAGAAATTCTTCCTGTTCCTAAATCCGTCTAGGCGAGAATTTCTAATAAGCAAATCTTTCACCTCTAGTATTCACTTTAACATACTTAAGAAAAGGAGAAAATGTCATAATACTAACATCCAATACTCGGGCAATAGACTTAAGCGTCTGCAGCTGGGTTATGTCTTTTTTAATGAAATTTCAGATATTATCAGTAGTAGTAGCAGTTATGTTGAACTGATAGTATTTATGAATATTATTTCGAATTATTGTTTGCCATTCATGGCTAAATACAGTGTACTATATTCCTATTTACAATACCCAAAATTTTTTATAGGGAATATAGCTGGTTATTTTAAATGTAAAAGCATTCTTAGTAAACAGTCATGTCGGATACCGATCATTTCTTTAAAAGTTGTGAGAGCAGAAACATCTACTTCAGAGCATTAAAGCTTAGTTAGGAATTTATGCAGATTTTTTTTTGCAATATTTAAATATTTAATCAGAATTCTTCAAATCTACACCGTCTTCTGTTCCTTGATCATTAGTATTTTTAATGAAATAATAGTTCTATTAGAATTATTATTGTATCATTTTAACTAATAATTACAAAACAAAGCAGATTCGTTTTCTAATGGCAAGACCATTTTATCTAAAGGTACTATATTAATGAATACGTAAAATTCATTAGTAGGAATAGATTTTTAGACGAGGTTTCCATTTAGCTTTTGATATAGTTTTTGTAAATTAAAAGTTCTGCTAGATATTGGTTTCTTTTCAGTGATGATTTCCGAAAATATAACTATACGAAAGTGATTTTTAATAAAATTAACATAAAATACTCATAAGAACGGTAATTGTTACTGATTTAAAATTATCAGTTTAGTCGTCACACAATTTATAGAAAAATTTAACAATTTTATCAAAAAATCGTCCCTACATTGAAATGCAAACTGTTTTCAATGTTTTTTCAAATATCTAGTCATGTGTATTTGTTTCTTAGTTAAATGACAATGATTGATATTCCATTATTTTTTTTTAATTACTCATTTTTACTTGGTCTGTAGAATCAATTTATTTGGCCCTGTAGTATTTAATTGTATTGTGAATAATTCAGATACTTTGCATTTAATAATTTTTTTTGTGAAATATTTACCATGAAGTTTGATTCTAGATAAATGTAAATAAGAGACAAATATACCGTACCAATTTATTTTTCATGTAACTTACCGAGCTCAAGATTTTTTACACCTTTCATTCACTTAAGTACCTAAATTAGATTTCCTTTTTATTGTTACGAACCTGTGGTTTTGCTTTCCCGCGCTAATATTGTCAATGTAGGGAAGACAGATTGACGGTAATTTGTATTGAATAGTGAATGGGAGTGACGTCAGAGTTTCCAAGGCTTGGCAACCATTTGGCGACGAATTTGGCGACTTTGGCAACAAAATGAAAAGTACCCGAAACATCGAGAATTTTCCCGATGCGTCCACTAGGAGCCGAGATCCAGCTAGAACGCTGCTGATTGGTCCAAAAAATGTTAGCCCCGCCTACCACCGGTATATATAAGGAAGAGGGCTGCAAATCCAACTCATAGTGAAAATCTATCGAGTCGGATAAAGTCGAAGCGAAGCAGCGGAGAAAAGGGAAAACCGGTCGCCGGAACTCCATCCTCACCCACCCATATGGAACTTGCTGCTGATTGGACGTTGGTCCACCCTCTCCTCTCTCCCCACCAGGGGACTACTCTGCTTCGCAGAGTAGCGCCGGTTGAAGTCCTGACCTGCCAAAAGGAAGAAGAGCTCATGCCATTCACCAAAAACCATGACAAAAATTTCCTATACTTCACGCCACTACAGGAGATAGCTTCTGAGGTTGAAGCGGGCTCTCCTTCAACTGCAAGTCTTCGGAGAAAAGGGAAAGGAGATATGAGGAAGAATCCAGTAAAGTCAAGCCGAAGTGCGGCAGTGGAGAGAAGCCGAAGCTGAACGATCTAGTGTTCAACGAAGACAAGTAGCGCTGTGGAATTTATCGAGAAGACCTAAGAGACAGAGAGGTCTTGAACTGAGGAGTCCTGAACGGAGACTATTGTGTGGCATATAGTGACGAAGCTTGCGTCGTGTGCCGTAGCCCGTTGTGTCGTCGTCGGGAAGGGAGCTGTCTCGAACTAAGGAGAAGTCCCGTTGGGCGAAGTAGTAAGTCGACAGCAAAGGCAAGAAGAGACAGAGGAATAGTTCAGCCTGTTCTGAAGAGACCCAGGTGGTGTAAAGTGAATCCCTTAAAGATTCCCTCTCCGGCTGAATCCTGTCTGGGCGCTCTGTGAGCTGTGGACATTGTCACTACAGAATTTCTGCCTGTGGACTATTATCTGCAGTGTGCTGTCCTGTATGTCCGTCTCGGCTGTAAATAGTTGTCTCCTGTACATAGTTGTGTTGTGAATATTTGTCGTCTGTGTGCTGTCCTGTCCTCGTCCTTTAAATAAACATCTGTGTTGTGTCCGTCAACTAAAGGACCGATCATTGACTGTATGTGTCAACATCTCTAACACCATACACAACCACTATATACGAGGTCAAAAAAAGAACCCGACGGATTTGAGGATTAGTATAGGAAACCCGTAACAATATGTGGAATTTATTGAAATACTTTAAAAAGAAATTGATTTGATTCTAATTTCTGATTTTAGTAATCGATAAGTCATGTTTTTGATAAACAATATCTTCGTGTTAGAATTGTCTTATTATAAAACCATTTATAAACTAATAAAATAAGAAATTTAAAAATGCCTGAAAATCTCAAAATTGTTACTGGAAAAAAAAATATCATTCTTATTAATAAGACAATTAGGTACACTGATTAATAATTTCTATATACTGACCTATAAAATACGTAATTGCTTACAATGATGATGAAACGTTCAAATTATTATAAGTTAAATTTAAAGTTTAAAGGAGCTAGATACTTTACACTACCTAATAAAGGATGAAACTCCTTTAATTAAAATATCAGTTTGGAAGGTATTGCTGCATAATATTTCTAGTGCAGCTTGAATTTATAAAACTTTGATGTAGTAATGATTATCTATGAGTTCATCAAGGTAATGATCAGAAATAAGTTGGGAGAGCTGCAATTTAGATTCAGTTTAATTCAACAAGAATTTTTACTTTCCTTATACTAGCCCTCTAATTTAAGTAACTAGATCAGAAATTTCTCCACATTAAATTACAATAGTTTACAATACGTTTTGAGAATATTCCATTGTAATTAATATTTGCGTTTTATCCGTATAACTGTATTAATGATAAAATAGACAACACTTTGGAAAAAGTTCGATGCAGGATTTTTAACGAATAACTTAATTTTCTTAACCTTCAACTGTATAATAGTTTTACAGAGAAAATGCAGAAGTTCAATCTAGTGGAGAATATTAAAACGGTGTGGTTTTCTTTATCTTTGAAATGATACAATATTTTTTGGAGAAAAAAATTACGAATATTTTCTGATATTTATATGTGTGTTGGCAAATATTTTAAAAAAAATTTATTATTTGAACACCATTTAACTTTACACAATATATATGGACGAAATACTTTTAAACAAATTATGTTTAAATACAAAATACAAACTGGTACTTAATATTTAAGTAATAGGACATGATAATAATTCTAATAATAAATGAATGATGCAATATTCCCTTACTTACTAGTTTGTAAATTTTATTTATAGTCAAAATAATTAACTGAAACATAATTTTCAAGTGAAATTCTATTAAAAATATATTAAGGAACACAAAATGTTAGAAAACCTTTGTAAGGAATATGCAACAACGGCAGTTTCAATATATCGGTGTGTTTAATTTTAATATTGTTAGTGATTTAAAGTTACTCACTCAGTAATGCATGCCTAGTATTGCTTAACATATGATAAACATTTTATTGATATATCTGTATATCTAACTTTTAATTCATTTATAATAAAATTAAAAACAACAGGTATTCGTCTTGTTGCAAAATACTGTGAAAATTTTACCGGCATTTCGTAATTCCATTTTCTCGAAACTGAACAAACTTATTTTCATGATGTTTGTTTGTTTTGTAGATGGATGTGATCATAATGGCATTTTACGATATTAGAATAACGCTGAAAGCAGTCGTTTATCTGAACATTTTCTGAAAAGACTTATTAATGTTTGGAAGATTATAATAGCTATGCGAGCTCCTATCTTTTGAATCAGCATTTCTCATAAATATTCGAAACTTTCAGGATAGTAAAATACTTAGAAAAAATTTCATAATCATTTTTCGATAGTGAATCACCCTCTCTTAAGGCTTATTTTGAAACTTTCGTTAATGGGTTTCTGAAAAATGTTTCTTTTCTCTTTTATTCTTTATATTTTTCATACTTTATTCTTTTTCTTTCTGAATCCAGGCCAAAAAGGATAACTTTTTGTTTATTTCGGTTAGAATTTGAACATTAGTTTTTATGTATTCTTAGTTACGCTCGATTAGTTTGGCTTATTAAATCTTTGAATGATAGAATGTATCGTAGTTTTCTTTCCATTATATCTCAATTCCTAAATTATGATAACTTTAATCCAAATGCATGATTTTATTCTAAAGTTGTGAATTTATTTAATAGTATAAAAAAGATATTTTATCTAAATAATGAATTGAATAATTCAAATTTCATCATTTTCTGTATATTATTTAGAGAAACTCTATCCCATTCAGTTAATTCTATAATGAAATTCTCATTTCTTCATTGTCTAAATGTAACTCAGACAAATTATATGAATAAGAAATAAAGTTGAGAATTTTTTATAAATTTCTACAACATTTCTAATGTAAAGTTTCAAATTTATAACTGTATTAAAATTATGGAATGTCAAATGCATTTATTTTATAATGAATGTGTCAACTGTAAACATTTTTCCTTGATGGTTTAGTAAATTCTGCAGAAATTTCCACAATTTTCAATTAAAGAGAGCATTTTTAACAATTACATTTACATCTGTTTGAAATTCTTAAGAAAATATCAATCAGAAAAGTATTCATCACAGAATCCCAAAATTGTACCTTAATCAATATTAAAAAGTATCAAAAATAATTTAAATATCATTGATTTAGAAGTTTAAAAAATAGTTTTTTGAGTTACTTATTTAAAATGGGTAAAACGAGTAAGTTTGTGTTTTCATATTTTTTGGTGATATTGCTTAGAAACTAAGACATTTGAAACTGTCCTGTTTAGCATAAAATGATTGATATGTGGTTTCTTTTATGCTCGGAGAAAATTGTAAAATTTTTGTTTATTTCCTATGTACCCTAATATGATATTATAATTTATATTATCCTTATATATTAAGTTCAATGCGGCGATTATTCCTACATATCTTATCATGTTGAATTATATGCAATTTAACACATGTATACGACTTATTACCACATCAGAGGTGTCAGATTTCACGAAATTCACAGTAGAAGGAAATATTACTCTGAATGAAGTATATAACAAAATATAAGATTTAACTTTTTAAATGGTTTCTTTATTTATATCCAGTCTCATAATTTATGGCGCAGTGTTTCTGGATAATACAATGACAGAAAATTATCAAATATCAACAACAATCCAATATCATCTCAATTCTCACAATTACTTTTTTCATTCAATTGTATATTATCCTGGAAGTTTTTGAGCATCCAAATGAAATTTCGAGTCTTTTAACTTCCTCAGGAAGAAAACTCTCTATGAGGGTCCATGAGGGCAAATGAGAATGAAAAGAAATACAGAAACAGAATTACAGTAAACACGGAGAAAGTGAGTTGGCAAACACGTGCCTTCTTTGTGATAAACTAGAGGGAAAATAAGCACTTTCTCTGTTTTTTTCAGATAAAGTTTATCATGACTGTTTGTCTTAGTTGCAATTGTAGTAAATAAAAGGGACGATAAAATTTTTTGGAGTATAATTATTCATTCTCTACATCCACTATTTGTAAGGCAAGTTCCTAAATTTCGCCTTTCTTAGATCTGTAAAGTACTTACGAGTAAGATTGAATTTTCAGTTTTAAATTTCATTCAGAGAAATAGTATAGGATTTTCAGTTTTCTTGAGAAATTTCCTAGTGGAATAATCAGACATAGACAGATATAACCTAAAATTTTGCTTAATCATCTTTATAAATCCGTAAACAAGCATTTATTACATTTATCAAATCATAAGAAGATACAAGATTTCAAAATAAAAAGTCTTGAGATACATTAAACGATTAATAAAATTCTGCCAACATTTTCTTTTAAGTAAACTAAATTCATCAACAAGGTCAAAAATATTTTTAAAGAAAATAGTTTAGGAAAATACTTGAATTAAAAGGAAAAAATAAAATAAAATTTTAATCTTTAACTGAGGTGTGCGGTATCCAAGACCTCTAAGGATGTTCTTTCGGCATCCATATTCTATTTTTAGCTCAATCGAATCTTTTGTCCCTATAGTTTCTTGTTTCCTGTCATTCATTAAAAGTACATTTGCAGGGTATTTTTAATATTTCAGTTATTTTTTCTGAGTGACACTTATGACATTTCAACTCCTTTTTAGTTTTCCAATATTATAGAAGTCTTAGCAGATGGCGCTAAAACATGGTACTTGAAATATTAATAAATATTCAGATCTTCTTACGTAGTAGAGCTTCAGACACTTTTAAATGAAGCAGAAAATGTTGTTAGTGATGTGAGTAATTGTATAGAAGATTAAATTGGTGGAAGTTCGTATTCAATTACTTCTGATATAGATTTTAAAATACATTTTTTTTTAATGATAATGTATTTTGAAATTTTTTTACATAGATTAATTTAACATGAAACATAGCTGCCCAAATTACAGACTGACAAATTAGATTGAATTTTCTACTGTAACAACGGTTTCCTTAGATGCGAGATAATAAATGCTTATGATGTTTCGAAGTGGGTTATTAAACATTCCAAATATATTTTATCCTCTTTTTACTTAAGTAAGCTCAATATACATCACAGGAAAATTGTTGTTTCAATTTTCTCTTTTCTTAGATGTTACATTTTATTCAAAATATAAATCTCAAATTTTAGGAAAATGCGATTTTTTACTCGGTTTTTCATAGTGCAAGAATAGAAAGAACATAACAAAAATATACTTCACTACAAAATGCATGATTAATATTAAGAATGCTTTCAAAAAGTATGGGCATATTTTATATATGTTATATCAATCCCACCAATTCAACACAATTAATAAAGAACGACATATAACCGCTTTTATTCTAAAACCAAGAATCTCAGAATAATATTAATTTCCAAATATCACCTTTAAATTTAAAGGACTTGAGAAACCGATGATTTCCATTGAAACAAATACAGGAGAAAAGTGTTTTTAAATTCTTATTTTAATATGTGAAATAAATTCTTTAATATCACAGTCTTTGTTCAAAGATTTTAATTGTTTAATTTATTGCATAAAAATTTATAAAATTATGTTTCTTGCTCCTTTGAGTTTCTAAAGGAAAAAAAACATGCTCTACTAGAATTTTTTATTAATACATTGCTTGTTTTAATCCAATATATATGATAGGATAGCTATTTCTCAAATTAAACCAAGCTTGGAGGTAACCAATTAGGTCCATCATAACAAATCAAATCTAGTAACTTACAAAATTAGTTTAAACTTAAAATAAATTTAAAACTTAACGATGAAGAAGATATTATTAATATATGTAGAAACCAATCCATTTTTGAATTAGGGTACTAAAACGTGCTATCCAAGGAGAAAAGCACGTTTTACTCTTGTAGCATATTCTCAATTTTTAGCCATTTTTTACTGTCAGTAAGTGCACAAAAACGCTTTTCACTATTTCTCTACTTGAAAAGTACAATTTGTTTAACTGAGGCAAATTTCCCAAATATTATGTTTCATGCTAATATAATGGGCTAAGTAAAATATACATGGTCAGAATTTCTTTACAAAAATGAGATCAATCTTGTTATTTTAAGAGATTCTATTGCATTGTACTTTGTTACATTTAGCAGACTTTAGCAAAACAAGATTTTTTATTTACATTGAAAATTTGGATTTAACTCCTATTGTCTTTTTTGTATTTTCTGGACATTATACTCAACAAAACTCAAGGAATATTTCTTTAAAATTTCTTCGCTTCATTTCTAATTCTCTTATAAAAAACAATGACAGCATTAAATGAATTTATCTACACTCATTTTGATTTAGTAGATTGGTTTTGAACTTGAGCATCTGTTATAATCTGCAAATAAATTGAAGAAAAATCTTATATTAAAAGATGAAGAAAATTTGTTAAAAAATAAACATAATTTTATTTGTTAGAGTTATTTATTTCCATAGATGAATGATTGTCAAGAACTGTAGTTATGCAATGAAGCTTTAATTAGCTAAGTAGGAGAGCAGTATAAAGTAAGTAGTAGAGTAGTTATAAAACTTTAAATCAAGGGAATGCTTAGCTTATAATTTAATTTACGTAAGTTTTCTAATTGTTTTCTTTCACATTATCAATATATTACTGATGTATCTTAATATTTATTATGGATGTATTTCTCAATTACTAAATATTTTAATGAGTACGTTGCATTTAATCAGTTGCCTTAAATAACATGATATTCAAAAGAATATTTCACTTAATTAGAAAAATAAATTTGTAAATTTAATTACTATTTTAAAACAATCGTAAGCGATTCTTGTTTAGAGTATATTGACAGAATTATGCAGAATATTATCTGATTAATAAAAACTTAACTAAATAATAATAAAAAATAATAACTCATCTATCTTATAGTGATTGTTTTTTCAACAGAAAAGCTATTTCGACATATTCAAACAGAAATATATTTATTTTCTTTTATATACGTAATAAATATATAAAATATAAATATTAAGTAAGATTCATCTAGTTTAGTTTCTGTAGTTGTGATCAGTACTCTAATATCTTGGAAATTTGTTGAGTGTATCCGTATTTTTATTATGTATTGTCTTTATTTTTTATTTTTTCTCATAATTATTTTTTGTTTTCGCTCTTATACTGTCTTTGTGTATTTTTTATCATTCAAATATTTCAGTAATGTATCTGGCAACAATTCTGTGTTTTGAAATTTATATATTCTGTGTGGCAACGCCAGTGGAAGAGTTCCGGTTTGTGTTTCGGAATGTATGGCCGCACGCTACTGCAGGCTTAAAATTAAAATAAATGTTTTTTTTATGTGTGTTAAAGAGAGTTTTTAATCTGTATCGATTAAAATTGTTAACAAATACTTTATAAAATATTGAATGAATTTGTATATTTAAGATTAATTTGAATTATATTTATTTCATAAAATTAGTTCTCAAAGAAAAATAAAACTTCATATATTGGATATATATTAATTGTATCTTCAAACTATTTATGGTATACAAGATGGTTATGGTTTGTCTGCATATCTTTTATGCCCTATCGTATCCTTCATCCGATTGCGATGAAATTTTGAATCCTTATTTTTTGCACTTATTTGTTTCATTTTTTTTCATCTTTATTTAAGATGGAAAAGCAAAACAAAAAATACTGCCAATCCTAAAATCTGGAAAAACAAAGTTCAAAAAATAGAATTAATTTTTATTTCCGATTCTCTTTTGTTTATCACTCAATTTCAATGAATGCATTCATTTCCGATTATTCCGAAAATAAATATTAATCTTTCTATCCTTCCAAATTAAACAATACAGTTATTTTAAATTTCAAATTTTATTTCCAAAATTATTTCTTCTGAGGCAGCAACATGTCGGGTACCAGCTAGCTATTAATAATTCTGAATAAAATTATGGTATGAGCTTCTAAGAATATATTGAAAATAGCACAAAAAAAATAATTTCTTCTTATTTATACCTTCTTATTATTAACGGAAATTCTGCAATATAACTTTTAACTCTACACAATAACTTTCAGCTAAAAAACGAAGATCTCTGAAATTTCTTAATCTAAAAGAAAAATACAGTTGGCGTTCAGTGAATGGTCATAAAAATCACACATTAGCAATATTAAAAATAAATGCTGGATAAAAAATATGGAAAATTTATTTTCTCCTTGACTTAATACACCTCCAAAAATAATAAATTTTTCAATTACATTTATTTCGTTTGTCCCATCCTTATATACTTAACCATTACCAAGTCCAATTATCGAACGCCACATATTTAGTTAGGCATCTCCTGTAGTTAAGTGACAATTTATGAGTTCAAACAGCTATTGGGAAAAGGGATAATGCATCACCAGCTTTAACTTTTCTTTCAATGAGGATATAGAGCCAGACGTACTATGTTTCAGGTATTATGGATATATCGAGGTCTCATGGTCATCCCTCTTGTTAATGGGAAAGACCTGGTTATTAGGCAGCTGAAACTACCTCAGATGAATGCAGTTAGTAAGATAACAGCATTTCTAACTTCATCCATTCTAATTCATGCGAAGAAGAATGTGAATTTTGCCCTCAACTCTATGAATTCGATATCAGATAGCTTGTTAGTCAGATAATGATACGTCCTGACTCCATTCTTTCTAATTCATGGCTTGTACGATGGGAAATTTGACCACAGATCTGTGAATTTGATACGAAATACTGCAGATAATGGCAGATACTCAGATAATGACATCGATCTTTTCTAATTTATTCGTTGAAAGATGGAGAATTCAACCACAGTTCAGTGAAACTGATATAAGAATGGTATTTTTTGTCAGCATTCATCATTTATTTGATTATTAAATCTTATCTTTATTATCAACGATAAAATTTCCATATGACTTCTTAAAGTTAATAGATTTACACATGATGAATACTGAATTCTCTAACTGGAGTTGATGAATCTGGGGCAAATTTTCTAGGAATATTAAACTCTCTAATTATAATTGATGAATTTAAGGTAAATTGCTCGAATGGATGATGAATTATAATTGTATAGAAATTTTATGAAAAGAGCTGCTGTACTTCTCTTTAGTTGTGATTTTAAAAATAAGATTTCAGAATGGAATTCTTCCATAATTTCTTTAAAAATAGGTTGTTATAGTTTGTAATAAAATGTTGATGATAAAATTTATTTTTTATTAAATAATCTTTAAAGCATAAGGAGTGCGTGAGATCAGTTATTTAAAAAGAAAATTGTAGAAATTTTTGATGCTTTAAAACTGTTCTGCAAACTTGTGTTTAATAATAAGATTATTTTATATAATACTGAAATTTTTGCGATGAAACTGAATAAAATTTTGAATATCTATACAGTTTATGATACAGTATAAAGTAAAATGTCACTCTTCTAAAGAATTAAAAATTCCGTATGCAATTTGATATTATATTGAAGCATGCAGTATGAGGACGCAAAATTTTATTTTTAGTTGGAAATGCCTTTTAATGCTTCAAATTTGTATGTAATACTAATTTTAATATTGAAATGAAATTTTAAAATTCTTTCTTAAAAGTAACAATCTTTATTTTCTAGGTTAGATTTTCAGTTCTATAGTTCTAGATTTTAAATTTAAATGAAGTGAAAAAAATTGTTTCTTTTACTTGCATTACGACGCCAACAAAACAAAATATAAGGGAAAGGAGAAAACTCTTTCATAATTAATGCTTTAAAGTAATTAATAATGCATTATAATACTCTCATGATTATTGCCTGATATTGAAAAAAATGAATAAGGAGTGCTTTCAATATCGTAATAGAAAAGATAGTAAAAAGGCAGATGGAAAGGAATCTAAAGACCTTTAATAAGTATAGCCGCGTGATAACAGATAATGTACTGATGATTATGCATTTTACTATAAGATAGAGCTTGATGATAGTAGTTGATTATGACTTTTCAGATGAGGAGGATCAGGAATTTTAGTAACTTTTCCCTATAAATTGAAAAAAATTCTTCTTAATAAAAACTTTTTCCAATATCAGAAAATCAGAAGATTCCTTATATATGTATTACAGTTGTATTGCATATTTTATTAAAACAGATTTATGGATTCCTTTTAGGGAAAAGAAAACTGCATAAAAGATAATTTAAATGAGTATTCAAAGTTTTCGAAACAGGCAGGAAAGGCAATAAATGCAAAATATTAAATAGCTTTGAGATATTTAAATGCATTTAAAATGTCTATACATAAATAAACAATATTATACTCAGTGGAAAATAAAATAAATGATTAATTTTTATTATTTTCAATTTAATTAATTTGTAGAGCACGCTATATATTAGTATAAAATAACAACACAATTCAGAATAGTAAAAATATAAACTTTTCAGAAATGAAAATAAATTAAAAATATAAGTGGGCAACGAAACTTTCCATGAATTGTAAAGAAATAATATTACTCCTAAGCAATTATGCAATAAACTAGAAACAGAAGTGCTAAAAAAGCAATTATAAGCGGGAAATTATATTATATTGATGAAATGTATAGACACTGCTACTAGAAAGCGATATCAAACTGGAAGTTTCTCAAATTACATTTTATCTTTTAAAGAAGAATTTTTGATTTGCATAGAATGGTACTTTCACAGTATTTAGAATAACCTCACCGCGTGTCTCATTATTTTTATTTAAGGTAATCAATCGATCATCTTAGATTACATACTTATTTCTAAATCATTGCTTCAGAATAATTCGCAATTATGAGTTCTTCAAAAATCCAGTTTAACTTCTGTTCAAGTACTCCACAAGACCAAGTTTTGTGTTTCCAGAAGATATATAATTCTCATTTGAACGATATTGCGAGATATGAGTAGATTGAGCGAAACATTTGGATAGCAATAATGAGTTCCTGTATATCTAATGAGCCTGAAATAAAGAGCTGAGGCGATGTTTAAAGGGCCGGAAGTAAAATCGATGGCTAGTGGAATGGACGGAGTAATTTTGATTGGGCTTGAGAGGATGATGTTTAATGTTTTGTTTTAATAGTATTAAGTTGAATTAATGAGTTCTTTCAAGCGTTAAAAATTCATGATCTAATTTTTATGATACGGAGTTCAGATAGTAGATATTACTGGTTAATTTTAAGAATAATTTCATTATTCTGTTGAGAAGAAAACATATTTCTACATTGTGATATTACTCATTTCTTACATTATTTCCTCATTATTCATATCTTCAGATTTCATAATACTAGTTAAACTTATTATTTTATTTATGGAAATAGAATACATATATTTAGATATTATAAATGATGAACATAAATATTTTTCAGGAAAGTACTTTAAAATGGTCCAAAGACAATATTCACTTGGATTAGTTTTCATTACTGACCTTTGTATTCTTACAAAATGTCTTTTTGCTTACCAACCAGGCATCTATTTAATAACCATTACGCTTTTAACCCCATTACAAAATTGAATGGATATGGAAGAAGCATTACAGATTTCAAGCAGCATTTATAGATTCATGAACGAATGCAGATTTTGTTTTCATAATGATATATTTTTTTCTGAATAAAGTTTAATTTCATTCACTGTTTTCAAAATTTTTGAAATATCTTTTTTCTACATCAATTTCTTCTTTTTTTAATAAATGCTTTAAGTTTTTGAGCTAATTTAATTTTCGCATGACATATTATGAAATGTATTACAGCTAAGAGCAACGAATTTTTATGGTAAAAATAATAGGAAGCAATCATGTTACTTTTAATGTACTGATTAAATAATACCACAAAGAAAAGGGTATATATTTAAAAATTGTGCATATTTCACAGTTAAAATAAAAACTAAATTATAAATGCATTTAAAACACATCCGATTACAAGCCCTTTTTATATTAGAAAAAAAATTGAAAACTCTTTTAAATTGAGGAGATTAATTTTAATATTTAATTTTAGAAATGGAAAATTTGCAAAACCTATTCATTTTGAGATTGATAGCAAATGAAAATAATGTTTAAATCAGGATGATTTATATTTTCAGTATACTTATGCATTTCAAATGCATTTAATTAGGAAAATATATTTTGAATTAAATATGTGGGTTATAGAAATAAATCTGGTATTGAAGCATAATTTTAATCATTTAAGTATATTTGCAGAAACATTTATGTTTGTTTTGATGCCGAATATTTTCTAAAATGTTTTAAAGAAATTGTCATGGCTGATTGAGTTGCATAAATTGAATATTTGTATGCTAATATATTATTTTCTGATAGATTTTCAACTATCTGAACTTAAAAAAAACTATGTTTCATTTGTCAATTTATCTAATGTAATTTTAATTTCTTGAGATTTAAAAAATGGGGAGAAAGAGTTTCAGAGACAGATTAATTCTTTATCATAAATCAAAGGATTTTATTTAATTATATTGTACTGTAATATGATAGTATCTCACATTCATTTTAGTAACAAAACGAATTTCGTTTTATTAATTTTTTAAATAATATTTATCAAAGTATTTACAGCAGATATGCATTCATTTTTAGTCAGTTCCAGTGGATAAAATTGACCAATTGTCTAAAAAATATGCATTTATAAGATATGTTTAGCGAATATAAAAAATCAAGTAATTATGAACTAGGGAATTTATTTTCGATTAAAGTTTTAAAAACTCTAGCGTATGAAGATGTGTTTCTAAAATATGGATATTCATAAAAATCGATATCGTTAAAAAATAGAATGTTCTATAGATGGATGAGAATTTATTGATTCAATTGGAAAATTCGTATTTGTAACTTATTTTTTCGAAAATGAATTCAAAACCACAGCACCATATCAGAGTTAATTCTTCAGCTCAAAATTTCCGTATCTGAAAATTCATTTTTAGTTTTATTTAGTAGATTAGAAACTATGATTTTTGACACTCATATACATGCATTTTTTGAATTAATTATGAAATCCAGAATTAAAGCCTTTCTATCACAAGTCTCAGGAATTTCGAAAATTTATTTCAAGAAATTAAACTAAATTAGTTAATTGAAATTGTGTTAAGTCTCTTCTGAAATTTTAAATCATTTTTTTTTGCTTATATATATTTATATCTATATATCTATATCTATATCTATATATATATCTATATCTATATCTATAT
>JAPMOQ010006524.1:22994-34653 GCA_026543055.1 Argiope trifasciata | reverse complement strand
ATATTTTTCTTCCAACCCACGATCAAGCATTCGAAAAGCAAGTGCAAATACAGGATTACCTAGGAAGGACGTCAATCCATAGAATACTTGAAAAACACAATTGGCATCCATTTTGTATTCATGGACTTCAAGCACTCCATCCCTCTGATTTTAACCGACGTGTAGCATTCTCCAATTGGTTATTAATCCAACAGAACACAGATTCAAACTTTGTCAAGAACATCATTTGGACTGATGAATGTTTGTTTACGGAAAATGGAGACATAAATGCACACAAAGATCATTATTGGAATGATACAAAACCATTTTTTGTACAAGAAATACATCACCAGAGAAAGTTTTCTGTGTCCGTATGGTGCGGAACGGAAAACTGATTGGTCCAGTGTTTTATGAAGGAACATTTACAGCTATAAAATATTTGCAACTTATTTTAAATGGCATAGTAACAGATACTTTGGAGACGACACCATTGTCATTAGTAAAAAAAAAATGTATTTTCAACAAGACGGAGCTCCTGCACACAAGTCTATAAATGTAACAAACTGTCTCAACGAAAACTTTTTAAATGTAAGTTCATTTTATTTATTATTATTTTTTTATGTTACACTTCTTACAATCTTATGTTGTCAAAACTGTTTAACTCCATCAATAAGGACTTTATTTAAATGCCATTTTGGATTTCTCTTACGCTTATTATTTTTTTTGATCGAAGAATTTCTATTATCAATTTGGATATGGTCCCTATTTTCACCGACGAAAAGGTCTTTCAAGTGGTATGGAAAAGTGACATAAGTCAAATTTTTTTCTGTGTTATAATTCAAAAAGTTTTAAAGATACAGTTATGCAATTATTTTTAATGGTCTTCTGGGATGGAAAGAAAAAACTTTCTAATTGACCAAATTTGCATAGAGGGGCTGTATAAAAATTTGCAAAGTGTAACTTTTTAAAATTCATAGGTGGATTTTTTTTCTTCATGTAATCTTCTCTCCTATCTTATTTTGAACATTTTTTCAAATTACATCACCTACTTATCTCTAACGGTTAAAGAATTAAAGCGCGTTTCAATCTTTTTGGGACACCCTGTATATATATATATATATATATATATATATATATATATATAATTTTATTTATTTTAAGATAATATCATCTTTCTGATAAAAGAATCTTATCAGAGAGTTTAACTGATAGGACTTACAAAGTACCTCAATCCCTAGAAGAACAATTCATTCTACACTTTTGCTCACAAAAATCAAAAATAAAAATAAAACTCTATATAAAAGAGAGAAATAATAAATATAGAAGCAAATAAACTTTTAAACCAAAGACAACACCAAAGAAAATGTAATAAAGGTTTTTTTTTTTTTTGATAAATTGTAGTGCAAACGTTTGAGGAAGTGTTAGTCAATGACGATCTGTCAAGAAAAAGGTCTTTGTAATTCCCTGCGAAAACAAGGGATTTTCTTTTGTTTATCTTGAAGCTGACGTTGTGTTATTTAAACTTTCTTTTAACCGTCTTGGAAAAAAGGTTCGAAAAATATATATTCCTTTTTTAAACAATGGCAGTGATTTTGTTACTCACTTATCACATAATCTGTTGAGTACATTCAGGAAACTGATAAAATCGGAAAGGCAAATAGCTTATCAGTAAATCAAATGTTTTTTGCTTTTCTTATTGTGCCTTAATTTATCAGTGTTATTGGCACTATAAATGCGTTCATTTGTGAAAGCCGTTATTAAATTCACTGGGATGGAATAATTTTGGAATATTTATTTTTATGAAATTATGTTCCGTATATTAATAGGGATATTAAGAATAGGTTTTAATTACGTAATGTAGGTAAATGTTTACTACTAGGTCCTTTAATAGTTCATATTTTCTTACAACAACATCTGTGAAATCTAAATATAGAAACCGAGCTTTTGTTTTATGAAGATTTGGATGAAATGTATATATGGTTTGATTGGAACCAAATTTTCTGTTGTTAGATTTTGCAATTGGTGGATTATCATAATTTTCTTCAGTTGGGTTTGGAGAATTTTAAAAAAAAACCCATAACGATTTCGACTCATCTGCAGCTAAAACTAATAATTGGAATGCAGCTAAATGTGTTAAGTAGAAGGGGAACATAGGATGCGACATGCATAGGATCATTGGAAGAATATATTTATTTATGATTGTAACAAAAATATTGAAACAAATAATTAAAATTATTGGTTGGAAAAAAGTAAAATGAATGCATAAGCAAAAACTGCATTAATGCTCGAGTGTAAAAATGTCAATAGATTATCTTAGACAATAAAAAACCTCCCAAAACACATCATTTTTTTCATAAACACTGAAGTTATACTTCCAGTGTACTGATTGAAGCCTTATATGTAAGATATTATATTGAAAAATTGTTATTTACTGACTTATTTTTGGAATTTCTCATATTATACTGCCACTGTCTACATAAATAATTGGGTTCCATTTAGTTCATTAATTTTAAAAAGGTTGTAGAATTGAAAAAAAGAGTCAAAAATTATACAAATGTATTTTTTAAGATTATTTAATATGTTTATTAAAATATTTAAGTTCATCTCATCTGCCTTAATTTTCAAACTGTAGGTGTGAAATTTTCTTATCGAGGGAAATTCCATAACTGGCAATTTCTTTCCCATCACTTAATATACTTTCTAATAGAACTACAAAATTATATTGGTTTTATTTTTTTCCATTTAAATGCTGAAAAAAATTTATCAGAAGGATTATTTAATGAACTAAAATAATTGGGCACTCCATTGCAGTGGTCATAAAATCCTGATGATAAATTGAACATTTTATTTAACTGAGTATTAATATTAGTACTTAACACGAAAAAAAACCGTCCATTTTCTAAGCGTACCATTCCCACAATTTCACCTTCATTATTATTATTATAAAAGAAATTTAATTAATATAAATAAACTATCAAATAAAGTTCAATGCCAGCTTTAAAAAAATCTTTTTGGGCTTTACATCTTTGTACAATTCTTTGATAAAAATTTTAAAGTTTCAAGAACGGTGTAATCCTAGCTTGTGCTCGAGCTACTGAATTAGCTATATTTCCAACTCAAAATACAATAGATGAATTTTTAATATGATTAAAATTTTATAGAACTGTCTCTCGAGAACATGAGCTCCATTTTAGGACATTAACAATTTAAAATGTAATAAAACATTTCAAAGCAACATAAAAACTTCTGGACATTTTTTAAGTAAAAAAGTTCGCTCCATTGAGTTCCTTGTCTTGATACTTTCTGTACTATTACGTTGATTGAGTAGATTTGCTCACTCTCTTCGGTTGCAGTGGCCATAATTTTCTATATTGTATTTAAAATATATGAGTTTGAACTGAATTTTCCCAACAATGTTAAAAAATGAATTACATATGAGACATTTCTATTGACAATTGTATCTTTCAATTTCGCTAATTTAAAAAAATGAAAGTAATTATTTTTTTTTTCAAATTAGCGAAAAAAAGTACAGCTTTATGCAAAAAGTGCTTCTATAGCGTGACATTCTTTATATGTTGCAAAAACTTTATTTGCTCGTACAAGGTAAACATTTTAAATTCTACGAAATCTTAATATAGTAACATTCTTTGTGATCGTTAGATCATCAATGAAAATTTTTTGATTCATCTCAAATGAACACTTTCTTTTTTTGATTTAGTATCTTAAGTTAATCGATCTTGCTATTTTATCTTACAGAAATCAACCTAATAATATTGAAACTGCTTTGTTCAGTACAAATATTTTCTTGTTCTAACTTAAACTGCATTTATTGATGTCTTAATTTTTTTCCTCAAGAAGAAAATATTTCACTTGAAAAATCTGATATTTGTCAGTTTAATCTATTATTAAAATGCTTCATTATTTTTTAGTTATTTTGTATTATGTGTGTTAAATTAAGGAAAAAGGAATTTAATGCTGTTTATTTTATTTACTTCAAGAGATTGCAGTTGAAATCTGCTTTAATCCCTTTACATCAAGGAAGATTTCAGCAATGTTAAATCGCCAAAGTAGTAGGTATGGAATTCAAAGAGAAAATAAATTAATAAACAAATCAACAAAAGAATTGTTAGAAAATATATTATTTTCTTTGTGTTAACATATTAGTGACAAATTCAAGACATGCATTAAAATTGATTTTAGCCTAGCTTTCATATCTGGCAAGGTGTTTTTTTTTTGTAACTTCATTCTTATGTATTCAAGGAACATTTTGCTTTCATTTTTCAAATATAGACAACATATTATGTATTAAAGATTCAATTGACGAATAATATTTCATTTTTCTTTATAACATAACGTGTGTAACATATCTTAAAATATAAGTCATTATTATTATATACAAATATTCAGATTAAATATATGTGTAGAGTATATGAAATTTTGGAATTTGTAACAGCAATATTTATACTAAACAATTGTAAATTCATATCAACAGCATTTGATCATTCAAAATCAAATCTATATTTCTTTACATTTTACATAATATAATTAACACTGATTACAAATTTCATTTAGATATTTGCTTTATTTTTTGAAATATGATAGGCTTGTTTAGTTCAATTAGTAAAAAATACTTCATCAGAAAATGTATTTAAACTTTTTTAAATGTTTGTAAATATGTAACATTGATACGCCAAAAATTTAAAACCCTCTAGGTTTATATGCTTTGCATTCAGCTTCCTAATGCTCAAACTTTTTTGTCTTATTCCATTTCAAACAATTGCTTCACTTTTGGCAATTAATATATTTTCGAGATGTGGATTCTCTAAAAATTAAAGGACAAACCTTTCAATATTTTTTTCAAAAAGGAATATTTGAAGGTTCCAGCAAATACGAAATACTTTAAAACCGTCATTTAATTTCAAAATAGCGATAGGAACTTAGTTTTATGGCAGAAAGTTGACCAACATTATTCTTTGGTCTGATGCGCTACAAACTATTGTTGTTTTGAGTCATATTGTATATAATTCTTTGCAAAGATTGTTCGCAAATTCTATATATACAGGCTTTACAACATTCAAAGCATTTGCTGGAAATTTTGAATCAGTGTTTATATAGTCTTTATATAGTCACATAATGTTCTAAATTTCTGAATCTAGTTTCTTCACCAATTTTTTTTGCACCATATGTGTTAAAATCCAGCAGAAAAAAGACTTTATGCAAAATCCTATTTTCCATCGGTACTTCTGGTAGATTTTCAAAGCAAATATATACTTGATATAGAGGAAAAATAAAGATATCGATGGAAACAAAAATGTCTTCTATGTTTATTCAAGCAGTAAATAAATAAATATACAAATAAAGATGTGAGTTTTCATCCAAATTAAATATTTAACTGAGGCCAATATCTTAATTATGAAGTGATTGTGGTATTGGTGTAAATATATAAATTTTCGTAAATATTTATAAGCCATTGTAATGAATGAATAAAAAATGATAATAAGAGTGTAGAAATAAGGTCTTATTTACTAAATTTCATGTTTTTAATACCCTGCAAACTCTTTTTGAAAAGAAATGAACTAGTCTAATTTGCAGATTTGGAGGAAATAATCTTTTTCAGCACTCTTCATTTTTTAAGGCAACAGTAGGTTTTATTAGATAATATCGGGAATCATATAGTTAAGGTTATGAAATTATTTATGCACATGTAATAAAATATAAATAAGTCAAATTTCCTAAAATACCCTTTTAAAGCAAAATATGTATTTTTTTTAGATTAAAATATATATAATTCTCAAAAATTTTGAAATATTCCGAATATATAATTAGCACATATTTTATTTTTTCTGTAATTTCTTTCTTATTGCCGGATGCATAAATCTATTTTTGACATTAACAGTATTTAGTAAGAATTTATGATTTTAAAATTATAACTAAATACTGAGTTTTTAGAAATATTTTTAAAAACACTTATTGAATTTTAAGTTTTCCAAAACTTTTAAACAACTAAAAAAATAATAAAAAAAATAAAAAACAAAACTTGAAACGTAAAATGCATACCCATTTTCTTTTAAAGTTTGACAGAATCTTTATTATCAGTTTCAGTTTCAAAATCTTTATTATCAGTTTATTATTTTCTTTAAAAAAAGTATGACACCTGGAACATTTCAAAGATATATAAAACTAATTACAATGTTATTTTGAGAAAAGTGGCTAAGATGTATTACTTTTCCTATTAACCTTTCAAATATTTATTTTATTGAACAATGCATTTTATAGCACTATTTTAGTAAAACATATATTTTGACGATGAAAAGATAGAAATAAAATTGCCCGTTTTCGTCCATTTTTATTTACTTCAAAATTGACGATTGCCTTAATTCATTGCAAATACTCAACCCTGGAATTCCCAGTAACATGACATAATGCTTTAATGACTATATTTTCTTTAAGTCATTCTTGATTTGAATTCATACATTTAATTCTGTTATCTTTAAATCAAATATTTGTATTTCTTCTTTGAGACATCTTTTGAAAATTTTAAACGGAAACTTTCGGTCAGTTATTACCACCGGGATTATATTTTCATGAGAATTGTTTCCTAAATTAATTATTGTAGGTAAATAGGATTTTTAATTATTCTTATGAAATATATGAACCATTTAGAATGATAACCACAAAATATTTGCATCTTCCCTTGATTTTCGAACACATCAAAGTTTCTGTGCTATACTCATTTCAAGGCATGCCACTTCTTCTGAAAAATTAAAACGACATTTAAGTTTACTGTGGCAACAAAATCCATTATTTTAATTCCCCTCGTGATCTCTTAAGTGGCTCCTAAAACTTGAAATTTCATCGTGAAAAGAGAATACCCAACTCTGTTATTAGATGCAAAGCTGAGCTCGAGAAGATCTAAGAGGGAAGAATTTCATTACCATTTGCATTACCAGCTAGAAGAATTCTTTGTCGAAAGCACGTGGGAGAACTTTTCTCAAGATTAACGAATACACTCTTAGAAGCTGATTCTCTTCTCAAGTGTTTTATTGAGAACTGCATTGTTGATTGCTAGCTTAGCTTTTGTGGTCTTCTTAAATCTAATTCAACAACATGGATAATCTCGTTATATTTACTTTGTAGCACAAAATGTAATTAAATTGGAGAGCACATTCAGTCTAGAATTGGTGAAAACTTGCTGTCGCAATCTGTATGGTCTTCAACTTGCATTTATTCTTTTAGAGTCAGTGCAATGAAGGAATTTGATTTTGTAGAATTCAAACAGTCATAATTTAAAATATTTCAATCAAAATAAGAAGCTTTTAAGTAATTACTATTCTAATCTTACAGTTTTAGGCGATGATCAGACGATATTTTTAACTCAGGGATTTGAAAATAATTTAGAGTAGAAAAGGAAAAAAAAAATAATTGCCATTAATTGTATTAATTATGAAATATTGTGTAAAATATTTTACAGAATATTTTATAGCTTTTGTCTGAAATATATTTACCAAATGATACCTTAACCCTTTTTGTCTTTACCAAACCAATTATATAGAAAAGTTATATAATCTGATATTTTTCCAATTTTCATATATTAAATTGTGTGAAACATTACTGAGATTTTTTCCGAATATTTTTCAAATTAAATTTGACCATTAATTTTTATTTCTGTCTTCCACGGCTTTTTGTAAACGAATTTCTAGACAAAGATTTATTTTATTTAATGAAGTACGTATTATTTAGAAACAAATCCTATTTAGTATGCAATATAACTTGCAAAAATAATATGTTTAGGAAATTGCTTCCAATCCATTGAAACATAATAAAAACAACGTAATAAAGTGCAAGAAAATCCAAATTTAATTTCAGCGCTTCATTCAGAAATGATTCCTCAACCGCAATCTATACCATTTCATACATGTAGAATACTATGCTGGATAAAATAGGTATGTAAAATATATAAAGATATATCCATGTAAATATAAAATATACATGGGTAAAACAATTATTCCTATTAGGTTGTAATATAATTCATGCCTATTCTTGTACAATGATTCCCTCGTTTACATTCAGCTGTCATGAAATATTTTTGAAAGTGTCTTCTATCAATTAACTTCTTCATTATTATTGGATCAATTTTCACCAGTGCACCAACATTGCATATTTTTAACATAAATAACAAAACATCAAAATTGCGTTCAAAAAACTTTTAATATCACAAGAACTCATTTCCGATAAAAATTATTTTCGATTTGTTTGAAATCTATTTCAAGATCACTTAAAAATATTTATTTATTCATAATCACTAAGAAAACTCATCAAAATAATCTGATAAATATAATCTATAAAATAGAAATTTCCAAAATCATATATATTTTATATGATGTTATATATTTGAATGTTTGAGTTAACAATTAATATATTTCAGTTGGCAAAAGTATTTTGAAGGAAATAAGTTTTCAGAAAAATTGTATCTTTTAATTTTATAAAGACAAAATTAAGAATGAATTTTGAGCAAATTATTTCATAATAAGAATTATGCAATCTTATTTCGAATATATAGCTTAGTTGTTTATGTATATGTCAGACTACTATTATCTTGTATAACTTATTTTATTGCTATTGACCTTCTTGGATCTTCGGCAGTATAAATAAAATATTATATCATGTTAAAACAGGATTGTAATGCCACATTTAGATGGTTTGTTTGATTGCACTCTATTCAACGTCAACAAAATGAGTTGATTGGATGTCTATTGTAATTTATTCATACAGATAAAATAGTTCCGATAACAGATTCAGAAATTTTCCCGATATGTGAAAGTTTATGGTTTTATTATAAAAGTGAGTTACAGGATTTTTTTTCAACCTTTGCAATGCAAAATTTTAAGAGCAGTTAAAGAAATCTGTATGAAGTCACATTGACCACAATGGCACATTTATGCAACATAAAATAATTACAAAAAACGAATAAAATCATTTTCAGAGAAATAATATCACACCTTCAAAAAAAAAAGTTTTTTTATAAAATATCCTAACACCTTTCTGTTTCATTTAGAAAGGTTTCAGGATTATCTAGACTCGAATAGAATTTTCACATAAGGGTGAGAATCTTGTAGGCATATGGAATTGTAATAAAGATTTTGATTATCTTTTGAATTATGATAACAGAAGGAAGTAAAAATCTTTATCTTTAAAATGATTGTAAAAATATGGGGAGAATAATAATACGATTATTACTCCCTCCTGAGAGATTTCAAATAATAAACAATATATAACGTTTCATCAATTAAAGCTGTTTTAACCACATACATATTTTAGGAATGATATAAATCCTATTTATTTATTTTGATTTTTACTACTTAAATTGACCTCAATTCTAATTGAATTATGATTTTAAAAAATAAGCAATATTAATTAAATAATTTGGAAAATATTTAAACCAAATTCTGAAAAAATACTTTCATGGACGACTTAAACTCGAGGCTAGATTCATCTGACCAATATATCTGTATATACTTTTTTCAGGCCAATTCATTATATAGTAGATACTTAAAACTGTAATTGCTTCATAAAACTTTTACATATTATACACCATAAAATATTTTTTTTCTTCTAAAATTTGAAAGTAAATAATTCTTAGTAATTAGTAACAGAAAGTAAAATATCATCTTGTTCCCTATTTAAAAATAATAATATCGGCTAACCTGACTTTTTATATTTGATTACCAAGACCAATAATTTTATAATATATTTTTTCTCAGTTTTATAATAAATACAATTATTAAATATGACTAATTGAATGTCTCTAAGAAAATGCGTTTTTTTTTTAATTTTGAGAAAAATCAATTAACGCATCGCTCAAAATTCGAATTCCTTAATAGTACTGACAATAATTTCTTTTGCTTAAATCGAAATGTAGAAAAAATAAAGTTACTTTTATTTTACTCGGATGTTATATAAAAATGTCTCACTTAAACTTCTAATAACTTCATTTTTAATTCGATTAATTTCGAGCCTTTGCAGAAATCAAAAGAGTGTCCAGATAATTTTCTACGACTCTAGCTAAGAGAAGCAAGTAACTAATTTATTAGTTTTATACAGCTAAACCCTATTTCGTTAATGACTCTCGATAAGAAAAAGAAAAGCAAATATTCAAAAAAACCATCAACTTTAAATTTGGGAAATCAGAACCTCCTAACAGTGATTGTTAGGTTTTATAATCTGCCTCGGAGATCGAATATATGATAGGGAGAAACTCATTAAAAGATTAATTTATATATCTCGAATGTCTTTTTGAAATACATCCAAAGAATGGAGCAAATTAGTTTACCCTTAATGTCATTATAAACTAGGGAAAATATTCGAAGAAAGTCAAATGGGAAAATTATGGTGATTGCCTATGCTATTCGAGAATCCCAGAGGGTATCAAATACAATCGATTTAATCAATTGCGATTTTAACTTTATCAACTTTTAATATAGTGAGAAGGATATCATTTGAAAACCATGCATTTGTACCAAATATTTAAAAGCCAATAAAGTGTAAATTATCTTAACCGCACTTTTAACTAAATCAAGTTTTCTCATAACCGTTCAAATTTGGGTAAATGGGAAGACATTTTGTTGAACGTATTTACTAAATTAGTTTATAAAATATTTTATCTTTTTATAAAACTATAATTAAAAATACATCGAGTCTACAAAATTAAAAATTGAATTAAGTTGATGAAACTACACTAAGATGAAAATCTGACTCGTTTTACTAGAACAATCATCGTTTAGAATACATGCCTTGAGATGACCTTTAAAGATGTCTTCAAGCTGAATTCTTTCATTTTAGCTGTTGCCTTTTTTTAACACTGATTGTTATATTAATATTTTTCATTTCATTGGGAAAACTGACACTAGTCTCCAATTTGATTATTGTTCAGTAAGATATATCATAATCTTAAACAAGCATCAGTAAGATATATCATATGAAATTCGAAATATATTTTCTTTCTTGTTCACATGAATTTGGTAACCCTTTCCACTACAAATTCTGGAAACATTTATTGAGGATTGATTTTTTTATTAGAGAAAAGGTCTATTTAGGCATAATATTGAAAATTATTTGTTCTGATTATGGTTCTGCATGATGGCTTCACATTTAACATGCTAGAATTGTACATTTTTGAAATAACTAGAACTATTGTATCTTAGATGTCTCCCAAATTCCATTAATTCTCATCTTTGAAAGGTTATTCAAATTAATAAAATAGTATTGGTTCCAATGCCTTAGATTAGAATAATTGATGATTTAATGATTTGATAAATTAAATGGAATCGACTTTAAATAAATGATTCCGTTCATTTAAGTTGACATTCACATTGTTTAGATTACACTTGTTAACCTGAATTCTCTATTTCCCTTTCGCTCCATATAAATATATATCTACCCATCTATCTATGTATATATAAAACATTAGAAAAATATCATATATTACAGTTTATTATGCTGAAGATTCGTAAGCATATGAAAAGTAATAACATTTTAATTATGTATTTGAATAAATGGATTAAATTAATAAATGTAATTTTTTGTAGTGCATCTATTTATTTATTAAGAATAAGAAAATGTTAACGAAAATTACATCCTTTCATTATTTTTTAGTAATATTATACAATAAACAGTATGAAAG
>JAPMOQ010006524.1:10439-22894 GCA_026543055.1 Argiope trifasciata | reverse complement strand
ACATACATATAAATTATTCTTCTTTAGTAGTATTTTAAAACTGAATTAACACATTTTGTTGCATGCTGATATTTTAAAGGAAATATATGAATGGACATTTAGATATGGTTATGAGAAAAATTAAATGTTTAAAAATGCGTGAATTAATAGAAAATATTTCGTTACAACAGAAAGATTTCTTCAAGTATAGTATTCATGCTTCCATGCGGTTGAAAAGGGATTTCTTCAATTATAATATTTATAAATCCTTATGATCTGAACATAATATTTTTCAACTATACTATACTACAAATCATCATTCTGGTTTATGCTTTGATCAAACATAGAGATTCTTTAAATTCTTTTTTTAACTAAGGCAAAATTTTAAAAAATGAAAACTCATTTTTATATATTTATTCTTCTAACTTTCATTTTAACATAAGCAATGTCAGACTATTAAAATTTTCAACAAGGATAAAATAAATGAAGAGAACATAAAATGACATTAAGCATATTTGCACGTATTTCAGAGCTCTCACATAAACTTCAGAACACAGTATTTATCAATACATTATATTTTACTATTGAAGTAAATGAATGGAAATTAAGTGTGTCACATCAAAAACACCTCCGCCTTTTGCATTCCTTTGAATTATTTAAACGCCTACATATTTTCAGTTCCTTGTTTATAGCATATTTGCTGTAAACATATTGAGAAGAAATGTTTCTGAGTTTTCAACAAATATTGACATTCTTTATGAATGAGGAATCAAACCCTGCTCTCCTTGTCTTTTCATGGCTAAGAAATTATTGATGACATAAATTTGATGTATATGTCAGTTCTAAGGAGCAGTAAAGTAAATACAACCGGACTTCAGATGAAACGACAAATATTCATGGATGTGTGATAAATGTATATACATTTTTATCAGAATAAAATCTTCCAATAATCAACAACTCATTTTATTAGAGAGGAAAATGTTTTTCTAATATTAATTACTTACCAAAAATTTTATTTCACATTTTCTGAATAAAAAAATAGCAGGCACATGTTGAATCTGAATATTAATAAATATTAGTGCGAAATCTTCCACTGAATTTTTAAGTCGCAACACAAAATAATTTTATTTTTGTTAAACCATTTTTCCATGAAATATGTTTGTTGCTTAAAACTAATAAATAAATTAATAAGTATTACCCATACTACCTGTGATCATCCTTGGAGATTCAGATCCACTCGAAAGAATGAAGTTAAACTGTCTGAACATATGATGTGCTAACCTAGTCGATGTCTTCACTCGATTAATAAAAGACATTACCGTACACAGTGCAACCTTGGAATGCTGCGCAACCAATAATCCAATCCACCAATAGCCATTCCATTTCTGTGCCTATCAGGACAGCAAGAACCAATCACCAAATCGGAAGCTTTTCATTCTACGTATATGAGGTGGCCCCAAAGAGAATTGACCATACAAATACAACTGGCAAACATTATCAAGATAGACGATATTATTCAATTTTGGACCACCAAATTACGGACTTTGAATATGAAATATTCAAGGTACATTCAAGTTATTCTAATCCAAAATGCAAATGAAACTGCACTGGAAATATCATACTTTTAATTTTCCAATCTTTGTAAATATTTAAGCAATTTAAAATTTTAAAAGGAAAAATTTATGTAAAAGAAATTTTCATTCTTTATCAAAGTAGAAAGTTAAAGGGAACGAAAAGAGCCAAGAAAAACACTTCATTTTGATATAACTATTTGATTACAGTATCACAATCAGCATTTATTTATAAAACACATATTAATATTATATTAGGTTACAATTATGTGTATATTGTGAGACATTACAAATAAATTATGAAATGATGAAAAGAAATGAAAAAATATATATTTTTTGTATTAGAACATTGTTACTCGCATTTTAAATCGAATTTAAAGTGTATGCGTTTTTTTTCCTTCAAAAAAGGCGTTTCCTGATTTATGTAACTATTATTGAAAGTTACTTTAAAGGCACGTTTCAGTAGGTATTTTAACTGCTTTGATAAACAATGGGTGGATATTTCGATACAAAAAAATTAGATGTTGTTTAGAATATAAAGATCATTTTTTGAAAGGAGTTGTCAGAAGATTTAAGTGGGTTTTTCTATGGGAACTCCAACAAGAAAAAACTTGCCGATATGGACTTTTTATGTTCATAAAAACTATCCCTGGGGCTTAGCTTAAAAACGATGAAGCATTTGAAAATATTGACTTCGGAATTTTTTCATACAAATCACCTTCTATATATATCTTGTTTTTTTTTGTTTTTTTCTTTTTACATCCGCCTCAGGAAAGCAATAAAGTAAACATCAAATGTCAATTTCCAATTTTCTTTTGTGGCATTGATCTACTGAATAACTATTAGAAAGTTATTTGTCATTGGAATTTAAAAAGAAACCATTAAGGCATTTCCTTTTTACGTTTTTTCTTCTTTTAAATAGGAATAAATTAAAATTAGATGAAGGTTCATCGAATAAAAGGGCATAGAATATATTTGTTGCAAAAAAAATCATTATTTTAATTTATTATTTCTGATTAGTATAATGGTATCTGCTTGTATGATTCTGATTTATTCGTTTCCAACTAAATGCATTTAAAAATGAAATAAGTCATATATATCGACAATAATTTTTCCTTCACTTGTACGAACAAGCAATTATGGAATTTTATTTCATATTCATATGAAATGAAATATTACGTTTACAAAATCGTAATTAATTATTATAATCGTTATTACGTTTACAAAATCTTGTTAAGCTACATAGCTTTTCATAGGTAAATTTGTTTTCCAGTTTAGATAACGATGTCAATGAATACACTGATATCTACTTCCAAACTAGCCAGATGTTCTCAAATTGTGATCTAAATTTCCATAAACAAACAAAATAACCATACACGAAGCTAAATTTTGCATCATCATTTAACATTCTTTATTTCTTTTTTGGTGAATGATAAGGATTAGACAGAGATTATAATATTTAATTCTACAGTTGTTGTTGTTTTTCCTTTTATAATTAATTAACTTAAATAGATCAATGCCAATACCAACAGTTATTGTCATTTATTATAAATGCATATTACATTTTACTTTCATTTTTCTCTTTATTCATTAATTTTAGATAACTTTTTTTATTATAAAATAAATAAAATTGCAGTAATTTTTCAGGCAGCTGAGTGGAATCAATAAAATATATGAATGACTGACCAATGGAGAGAAGCATTTGTTTGTACTATCTCACCTGAAATTAAAACCTTAACCATCTTTAAAGAATACTTTAGGATTTTGACTTCGATAATCTAAGAATAAACATGTTTTTTTTTTTCAAAACTTATTAATTCATATTAAAAATATCTGAGGGACATATTTCAAATGGTTGAAAAAATAGATATATTCTTTATTATATTAAATTTTTGTTTTATGATTTAAAAAATTAAGATTAGAACAATTATTTTATGATTAGAAGAAGCTTATCAATGGTATTCAGCAAAATTTCAATGCCCCGCTATGCTATTTAAAATAAGAAACCTTCAATCATTAAAAACTGAAGGAAGCAATGAGCTTTGAACAAAAATTCGATATTCATATGTAGTATTTTCTTAGCAAACAAGTAAGCACTGTACGAATTTTATTATTCTATTTAGAATACTCAGAAATCAGTAAAGTGAACTTATGCCACTATTACTCTCACTACGTTGGAAATAGGCAGCAAAGGAAGGATTATTTTGGACAGCATTAATATGCCATCGACGGCGCTAGAAAATTCTTGGACGTCTGAGATGTTTACGTAGCCTTCTAATGGAGATAATCGCTTCAAAAATTGACATGAGGAATTTCCGATCGAAATCTTTACAGAAGAAGAAATTCAGTCAAATAATAGATTTAAATGAAATTTTCTTTTATTTATCAGGCTTATTCGAAAAGGAAATGTTTATGTGCTTCATTGGAAAGGAAATTCAAAAAATTAATCAAATACATTAATGTATTTATTCTCTATATAGTATGTGTTATATATAATATCAATAGTGTCGTTACGCTATCTGCACAATATTATCTGGCATGCAATATCTTGAAAATATTAGCCAATTTTTGTTTTAATGTAATTTGTTTCAGGTCTTAATTTTTGGAATTGTATAATTTACATCGGTGAATTAGAATTACAAAAAGTAATTTTTTTGTTTCTAGACTCAAACGATATTCATTAGAATCAGATTTAAAAATTGCATGTTTTATGTCATATAATTTTGAAATTAAAAGAAAATATAAAATTTTCAATTCTTTTACCTCGTGATTTATTTATTTTTTAATTTCTTTTAATCATACTGGACTCCAAATTTTTAAAATCATTTCTCATTTTTAAATATACCATAGATTATTGTCCCTCTTTTAAAATACTATTTATGTCTCAAAACATGGAATTAAGGCATTTTCGCTTCTTTGGAATTTGATTTTAAAAAGTTAAATAGATTTAAGTTTCATATATCTCCCTTAGAGTGTTGTTGATGTTGTTGTATTCAACCTTTAGAGATCTAGCGGCAACTACATCAGATCCATGAGACGATCAACCCTAGCAAAGTCCAGCACCAGAAGTGGACATGCATGGACATCTTCCAAAGCCAACCCTAAACATTCGAGGATATGTTCAGGGGAGGCCGGTCTCAGATGGCACCTGAAACAGGTCTGGGAAACCTTTTGGCCATATGCCATGATTTTCAAATGCCCACTGATAATGTCCCTTAGAGTAAAATAGTCAAGTAGTAAAAGTTATGTGTAACACTCATCCAGAACACCCGGATATACGTGTTTTTTTGTTTTTTTTTTTTGAATTCAGGGAAACCAATCACAAATTTAGATGAAGACATTTATTTCAGAATTTCTGAATTATTCAATAACAATCGCCTCTGCCCACCTGCTATAGGTTGGGGATACTGGCTATATTAGAATTCAAATAAGTCAAAATTTTGTAATCATAAATATAATTTCATGTTCATGATTCTACCTAATTGATAGGTATTAGTTGTGCTATTTTAATCACCTTAGTTAAGTTATATTTATACGTCCTCTAAAAAGAAACCAGTTTCCCAGCATCTTGGTGCTACTAAATACAAAAATGCTCAATTCATCTACCTTCCAAATTTCACAGCGTTGTAACTTCATTTCTGTATTCGTTTTCCGAATGACACATATATTACACATGATTCGTCTTAGTTGCCAACAGTAGAAGAAATTGAATATCTCATGAAACAATGAAAAAAGTCAACAAAACAAAACAAAACACACACATCTACCTACTAAATTCCACAGTGTTATAACTTTATTTCTGTATTCGCTTTCCAAATGACACATATATTAAACATGATTCTTCTCAGTTGCCAACAACAGAAGAAATTGCATATTTCGTGAAACAACGAAAACAGTCAACAAAATCAAAACACACACAATAAATATATTTTTTTAATTCTTAAATTCAGCCTTGATAATTTTTGTATTTGTAAAAGGTTTTCAGAGAATCATTTTAATAAATTGTAATTTTTCAATGTGGTTTTACATACTTTAAAAGGTGATTTTTTTTAAAGTTAATAATCATAATTTATTATTGAAGTCGAATTAATTTCAGAAATTTAAACATCTTGTTAATTAAACTTTCTAATTCAAAATATAAATTTAAATTCGGCATTTGAAGAAATAAATGCTTATTCTATATTTTTGAGGCACTTTCAATATCCTTACTTTGTTAGAACTCCTGAATATCTTATTCGATTTTTCATTTGTGACTATCATAAAGAAATTTAAAATTGGCTTTACTTAATTAATTTTCTAATAATAGACTGTAGGAGTAGCGAAGGATATTATTCGTCAGAAGATTTTTTTTTCGAAAACGGGGTAAAACTATAAAACAAATTCTTTAATAAAACTATTATCTTTTATATTCATTTAGAGTTTAGCTTTTATGATAGCTCAATCAAATATTGTTAACGAAAGTGAACTTTTTTCTTCATTTTCACAAATGGTGAGCAATAAGAATTGAGAGGTGGATGCAAAATTTGTAATAATTTTGAATCTGAAATTTAGCGAATTCTGTTAAGTACATTTAAAGAAATGCAACCATTTATATGATTTAATACAGTGAACGTCTGAAAACATTACATGCTACCTAGTTTCGTTTAAATTGATGGAAAAAGCGCGAATGATTCGCCTTTTTTGAAAATATAGCAATGACTTTATCTGCATCAAACAATTCAATTTTCTCAAACAAATTATTTGAAGTTTTTTTTTATAGATGACAGACAGCACAATGGCATTTTAAAATAGAAAAACAACATTGAAAACAATAATTTATCTAAACATTTTCTGCAAACATATAATAAAATTGGAAGATTATAATGGCTTCTGAGATGTTATCTTTTTGAATCTGTATCACAACGAAATAACTTGTAGATTTTTTTTAAAAAAGGCAGTAAGAAAAGTATAATCTTTATTCTACAATAAATCATTATTTTGTAATATTGCATTCAAGTTTTAGATGATGTTTTAAAAAATGCAGTAGCTCATTATTTTCGTTTCTTTTCCATTTCAGTAGGAGAAAAATGCATTTATTTTATTTTTGCAAGTACTCTAATATTCTTTTTTTTACTTCAGTTTAACTAATGTTATTTAGAAAACAATATACTTATTTTATTCATTAATGAGGATTCTAATTTATTTAAATGCTTGAATTTGATAAATAAATGGATTTTTATCTGGAAGTATATGAAACTAATTTAATCGAATAGGTTACAAGTTAAACTGCTAGACAAAAGGAATAGATCTAAGTATTTTATTTAATTAATTTTATGATGTTGAACTAAAATCATATTTTATTGAATATTTTTAAAAAAACGAAAACAAATTAAACCCAATATTTTTTTATCTAAAAAGAAATTGCGAACACTATGTTTTAATTTTATTATTAATTGATAATGTATAAATTTTCAAGGCATTGACAGATTCCCTAGGCATTTATAAACTTATACTTAAGGCTACAACTGACTAACTTGAATTAGAACTAATTTACTTGACTAACGTGAATTATTTTTTAATTTGAAAATTTGCGATTAATTACAACTTTAACTAACAGAAACTTCAAAGATTTTATGTTCTTTTAATCGGGGAATAGTATACATTCATTTTTTAGAGTTAAAATCACTTTATTAACACAAAGCACAACACAGAAACAACACCAACACATGAGTGTAACACGAATAGAACTACGCAGTAGCGTTTTTAAAACCAGATTTTAGATTATAATTCTGACATCATATAATAATGTTATGAATGACCAATCAGAGTTCTACTAAACACATCCCTTAAAATTTTCGCTTCCGTAAAGACTGTGAAGTCACTGTTGCGTCCAAGAACACATTTGTAAAAAGAAATAATGCAAAAGTATCGCAACAGAGTTTGTCGTATCATTCAATCAATGACAATAAGTTCTCATCGGTTAAGTGACAATATTCCTTGCTGTTTAAAACTAATAAGATGTGATTTCAAATCTTATTCATGGAAGTATTGAAGTAAAATTTATTCGGACTAAATAGTTAAATAAAATACATTCGAACAAAATTGTTAAATAAAATATATTCAATTTATAAGGAGATAAAAATAGAAATCCTTATGTTTTTCCCCAATTATTTAAAACAATTGATTCTTTTCTAATCAAGAATTTAAAAAAAAATGTGGTATTATAGTTAATGGAAACAAAAACTGAGCCAATCAAATGTTTCCGACTGATATCCATATAATATTTGATAAAATATGGTGAACTGGGATAATTTCTTGTACAATTAATGGTGAGTGCTTCCGCCTGAATAGAAAGATGTTAATATTTCAGAAAGCTAACTATTGAATCTCCGTTTGTGAGAATGCATCAATTGTACTTGTTATTTCATGATATTAGCAAACCTACAGCTGCCTAGCTTTATTTATGCTCTAAACCAAAATGTAAATGACACTTGATCTGGAACATTTGTCAAATGAAGCAAAAAAAGTTTTTATGCAAAATTATTTGGATGACTAAATAATAAATATATCCAAAGTGAATTAGCCTCATTTGTAAATGCAATTGAACTTAGTAACTTAATTTCAAAATTAACTGAAATTTTGAAGAATGTCGGCGTTATTTTAATAGCCTCCACAGCCATGATTGGTATTCTATTTTATAAAATAAGATGATTTTCTTAATTAACTTTTTTAACTG
Source organism: Argiope trifasciata (assembly GCA_026543055.1). Classification (NCBI taxonomy): domain Eukaryota; kingdom Metazoa; phylum Arthropoda; class Arachnida; order Araneae; family Araneidae; genus Argiope; species Argiope trifasciata. The sequence continues at coordinate 14,629 of JAPMOQ010006524.1, read as the reverse complement.
ACGTCATCTTGTCACAAACGGGCTTGTGTAAAAGCTTAAGTTTATTCATTATTTTTCTTAATCTTTTTTTTTTCCAATTCTCTATTTAAAGCAACATGGTGAAGTATCAATGATTATTTTCACCTACACATTTACTTTATAAAATCTGCAATAAAGTGAAAAAATTAACTATCGGAATTAATACCGAGCATTTTAAAAACCCTATGAACTCATTAAATACTTTTTTATAGGATTTATGATATCACATTATGTCCTAATAAATTCAATAAAATAAAGTATTGACTCTACATTGAAGTAATATATATTTAATTTAAAAACTTGTGTAAGTAATAATTATGTTATTGATATGCAATATGCTATTCAAATAAAACTGTATTGCATAAAATATTGCATTATGTTTGTTATATAAAAAGTGTATTTTTCTTTTTTTATTTCATGTAATATTTATGTGCTTAGATTGGGTTGAGGAATAAGTTCATAGCGTTTTCATCAAGGACTTTTTTTAAAGGAAATCATTAGAAATAAAAATCGATTAATCGATTATGTATTCTCCGCTGTTGTTTACGACTTCCTCCCACCTCTTGACCGATTTGTCGATGCAATTCCGCAAAAAATCACCCGGTCTGGTTTTTAAGGCTCTCTTTATTGTCGAAAGTACAGCCCCTCATATAGTTCGTCAGAGAGCGGAAAAGATGGTAATCCAACGCCACAAGATCCAAGGAATATGAGGGACGCTGAAAGACCTCCATTCAAGCTGTTGGAGTGCGGCTTTGATGACTTGTGCAACATGGAGCCTGGCGTTGTCGTGAAGGAGTACGGTTTGGCCTTGTCGATGGTGTCTTTTCAGTAGCATAGCCTCTTTCATGCGGTGTATCTGGCTATGTAGAGCCCCTTGGTGACCACGCCATTCCTTTTGAGCATTTCCCAGTACACTATTACCTCCCAGTCTCCCCCCAAACACAGATCACTGTCTTCTTTGGATGGAGGTCAGGCTTGACCATTTCCGTGCTGTAGACTTGATTATGACACCTTCTCGTTATTCGTTGCAAATGCCTCGTGATGCTTAAGCAGTTTTTTGGCCTGGATGAAAAGCAAAGAAGAACAGATATCGAAAATGTTGATTTTTATCTCCTGGATATTCCATTTCTAAGCCTTAAAAGTAATTAAAAATTTAACTACTGAAAAAGACGATTAGCACAGTTTTGTAGAGCTGAAAGAGCTCCATCGAATGAATACCATACATTTTGTCACACAGAAAAAAATCGTTGGAAAACAACGTAAATATAAAAATGCTACGAACTTATTCCCCAACCCAATACATAGATGTGAAGTGATCAATTTTACAAATTTCAGAACTTATAATGTTTTAACTAATTTTACTACAGTTTTTGCATTTAAATAATACTTTTTAAATATTCTATCTGAATAAAATCAACCACTGTAAAATCAAAATGTTCATATTTTGCATAAAATGCACACAGTAAATAAAATTAAACATATGAATTTCACTTTTGATTGATTTAGTATAATATTAATTTATATATTCATAATTAGTTCACATATAAATTGTAATAGATAAGTCAAAGCAAAATAAAATAATTCAATATCAATAGGTTTACTAGATGTCTTCTTTTATAGCTCTACAGGAATTTACAGCATTTTTTATTTAATATTCATCAAAAGACAAGCTACAATATTGTCGAAATTTATACTGAAAGATTTCTTTTTGTGTAATGCGATCTATTGAGATTAAATATTTAACAAATAAGCTTAGGTTTTTATTTTACATTTATTTGTTTCAGTAGAAACTATCTTAATTAGTAGAAATGATTATGAATTAGTAGAAATTATCTTAAAATTGAACTAATTAAAATTTATATTTAAACACAATTTTAATTCTGCTGTGTAGAAAATTATATAGCATAACACATACTAATCACAACATGTTCAAACGTATTCACAAATTTTGCTCGGTGTAAACATGTTAATTTAAAACAAATCCTGATAATTGTTTCTTAGATATGAGCTATTAGTTTTTATGCTTCGTCTTTCCTGATAACTTTTTTTCTTAGATATGAGGTATCTGTTTTTTGATGTTTCGTTTACATATGAATCAATCCATTTATGTTTTGAAGTATATGAAGAAAATTGATTTTAGCTCTTGAATTTTAGAGAAAATCACTCTCTTGTTAAAAATTTTATAAATGCTTAATGTAACCATAAAGATATGTTACAATGCAATATATTTCATTATTCCCTAAGCAATTTATCAATCATGTGAAAATGTGATTATAAATGTATATGTATTTATTCAATAAATAGCAGTTGCATCAATTTATCTTCTGTTTGTTTGTTTTTGATAATAGGTTATGATACCTGACATTCCATAGTGCATTGCGATCATTAGTATAATGGGATGAGTGCATTTTTGTAAAAGGTGCGTGTATTAATGTCTTGTTTTTTATACATAAGTATACATAAAAATAAAAATTGGGATTATTGACTATACATAAAAAAAAGATATATTTAATAAAAATATTGAAATAAGTTTTTTTTTAAGTTTAAGCAAAGGACTATAGCACATTCAAAACTTAATGTTAAAAAAGTCTATTATTCATTGGTAACTATTACTGAGTATATCCATTTGTCGCACCCATTATCAACAACTAACATTTTCAAGAATCTTCGGAAAATTCTTTAAAAAAAAGTTTACTTGAAAAGGACTTGCATTACATACAGATGAAAAGAATTCTAACGAAGTCGTAATTCGCTTTTGAGTATTCCATATTTCATGCAAATCTGATTTAACATTTTCAACTTCCTCACATTTTTCGAAAGAAAGCAGATGATGTACACATATAGTTTTCTGAAAAATCCTACTTAATATTCCACATATCGCGAAGGAAATTCATTTGTACTTTTCTAATGCACTCGTATTGCCATTTAAATATAAATGAAAAAGCCGGAACTATATTGCAATTTTAGTGGTAGAATTTTAGTCAAAAACATGTGCAACGGTTTTATTTTAGCACAAAATAATCAAATAAAATATAATTCTTATATATCTTATATGTTATTAAATTTATCATTTGAATGCAATTTCAATATAGAGGTAAGAAGGAATGAAAGTTGTAAATAATTAGAGTATTAAGTAAGATAAGTTTGTTCTGCTATCAATAAAAATGTGTTCGTGAAGCATTTTTTTTTTGAAAATTTAAATAATTCATCTGGAAATGCTGGAAACAAATATCCATTTATGTTATTTCTCGTTTGTAATAGAGTAAGTTTAATAGCTCTTCAATATTCTGCGTTAATATAACAAGTAATTTAAGATACACTGCGTTGATAACATAATAAACTTTGGTCTACGTTAAAGCAAGGTGTAAACAGTATATATTAAAGAAAAAATTGTTCGAAAGGAAGAAACCTTTAAAACCTTTTAATTTTTAAAGTAATGCTGAAACATGGCTGCTTCGTTTTTTAAGTTATATTGATCGTATGAATGTGTTTTTATGCTATTCTGGAAAAAAGAACCATAATATATTCAATATATATGTATATAATAATATATATCTATTTCATAAGGGAAAATGTTTTTAAATATTGGTGCACAAATATATATGAAAAGGTCCTTCTGAAATGTTTGAAAAATATGGAATATATTATTACAAATTAAGTAATGCTGTTTAAAAATAATTCTATCTATTTATCATGTCTTCCATTTGTTAATTATTTGTATAACTCCTTAGTTTATTAATTTCATAAATTATTAGACCTTTAAAGATACATTTCTTATTAAGCCTAGATTTTTTTCATAAATTGCGAAATTGGTGAATTTTTTAATTGTCTGTGGTGAATTCCACAAAGACAAATTTTATGTTCTTTCATGCTTATTGAAAGTCTAAAGAAAAGCAGTGATATTCTTATATATTTATCAAAATACGTTTATCTAATTGCAAATAATGTTTCATATTTCATGAATAGTTTTGGGACAATGTTCCTAAAATGGTACTTTCGCAATACTTTTAATAACGAGATGAGCTAAATTCAAAATGTTGAAGTTATTTAAACTCTATTTTATATAATGCGCTTATAAACACTATTAAGTTATATATAGGCCAATTTATAACATATGTATGTTGCAAAATATTTTAATTGATATTGGCATATAAGAATATTAATTAAGTTTT
>JAPMOQ010006524.1:0-10429 GCA_026543055.1 Argiope trifasciata | reverse complement strand
GGTTCCCAATTGATGTTGAGGGTTTCTCATTTGGGCAGAAATGCTCGAGATTCGTAGATCTGGGAAAACACTTGGAGAAAGAGACTTTGTTTCTGGGTGTCTAATGAGGTCGAAGTAAAACTGCTCTTTCGCGTTTAAGGAGATGGAAGTAAAATCGATAGCAAGTGGAATGAGAGAATTATTCTGGAGAGCTATGTGAAGCTTAATGATTGGTTTAAATAGCATTAAGCTGACTTTATCATTGTTTTCTTTCGTTGGAAATCCATTTGGCTTCTCCGATTCGGTCTAATGGCATTAGATGTTAGAGTTCTTTCTGAGTTGAACCTCATTATTCTGCTTGAAAAATACGTATTTTTCTAAACACGATTTTTTTAAATTTATTTTTCTAAGTTAATTGGATAGTTATTTCAATTTTACTTGATTTTGTAATAAATTGTATAATAAGAAACAAATTCAAAAGATAGTTTGATCTGTGACTGGCATAAATAAAACATCTGCCCAACAAATAAAAAAAAAACTTAATGTAATTGTTTAAAATTTGAAAAAATAAATGATATGTGCTTTTAAAATTCTGTTTTAAATAAACTTTGTTATTTTTTTTTTCAATTATTTTTTACTAGCTTTTTCAAAACGATACCAAAAATTTACTTTTAAAATGAATTCTTCTAATCAGGGAATAGCAGTTAGAGTTAAGGATTTATCAACATTATTAAAATATTAATTAATAATCATAAATAGTAATAAATATTAATAAAATTTATTAATAATTGCTCTTATTGAAAAAAAACGAAATTAAAAAGAAATAAAAATGTAATGAAGTGAATAATATTTGTTTGATTTACGTTATATTAATAGAACCTTAATGTATCAGTGATTTTCAAAATACTGTTTCTGGATGCACTTCGGTAACTTTAATCACAATTATTGTCACTATAATTCCATTTCTCTGCTTTTAGATTTCAACTTACACAAATTGTGGTGTAAGAATAAAAATCTTAGCTAATTATGGTAGCCAAAGTTATTTGCATGGCTGCAAACTTGTTGAACTGTAAGTTCTTAGTTGAGCATTTTTATTAAGATGAAGAAAAATTTCTAGAGTGAAATCATGTACTTTATATATATACTTATAATTAAGCTCAATGCGTATGTGTTGGCTCTCTGCAGGCCAGATCATTGGACCTGCAGCTATCAAATTCGGTACATGCTTACCTTAAAGGTAGGGAATTTACACCTCGAAGCCCTTTTTTCTAATTTTTAATTAGAATTTGACTGAATTAAAAACTAAGCGAGATGTCGACATTTTTTCGCTATAACTTTATTGCAAAAACATTATCGTAAAAAGTTGATTTTTAAATCAAATTAAAGATTAAAAAATTACCTTTCTAAAGGTATCAGTGTTTTAAAATATTACTTAAACTTCTATTTTTAACGAATTTTTAAAGAAACATTTTAACCATATTTTTTAACAATATATTTCCGACAAAACAATAAAATTTAATCTGCACGAGCACATCAAGAGGAAAAAATTCGGCTTTATAAGCGCGTTGCCATTATATTACGAAGCTTCAATTTTTTTAAAAAAAATCAACAATAATTGCAAATTAAATCTAAAGAAATGTAACTTTCAGTACGTGACTGCATAAAATAAAATAAATATAAAATGCGATATTTTCTTTAAAAAAAATAAATGCAAGGCAAAAGATTCTATGATCGTTTGCAACATCTATATTATTATTTCAATAAATCTTTATTTACAATAAATCTGCTTGAATTTATGCAGGATATGCATTCAAACTCTGGCATTATGATCAATTTGTAAAATATTAATAATAGGGATATATATTGTTTAGTATTGTTAATGTGGTGTAAACGAAGTAAATAATTACATTTTATCCAGCTTGAGTCAAACAATGCGTTGATAAATAATGAGTTTTTGATTTTTTCATACTTTGCTCTATGAGCCATATTTTACAAAATATTTTTATTAATATTTTAAATAAAAGTTGCAACATCAATCAATCTTCTAATTCAATTATTAAAACTAACTTATAAAAATAAAAGAACATTATTTTGAACATGTATTCTTTTTCTTTCTTTCCGGTCCTCTCTTTTCGATCTTTCCGTCCGGTATCTGAAATAAGGTATCAATTTAAAGCCAATCAATACCCGGAATTACTCCAAGGCTGATAATCAAATGAATATGCGTTGGGTATATAAATAAAGGAGACCGCGTGTGTGTTAGGGCACTGCACACCTATGATCTAGAGCTACCGCATTGGTATTTACATATTTACTTTGGAGGACGAAAAAGTTTATCTTGAAAGAATTTTTTGAAATTTTAATTATTTAATAATAATTAAAATTTATTTAATAATTTTATTATTTATTTAATAATTTAATTATTTTATTTATTTAATAATTTATATTATTTATTTAATAATTTTAATTAGTTAATATTCGGAATTTTTCTGCGATAATTTCCGAAAATATTACTGCACTAAACTGATTTTGAAATCATCTTAAAAATTACATTTTTTTCCTTTATAATGTTTCTACCTATAAATTAATTATCTATTTTTAATGTATTTAAAAAAAAACTAATTACATTTTCCAACAATTCATTCCTCACAAAGTGAAAGTAGAATTTAAACTGCAAGAGCACATTAGGAGTGTACCAGTGCTTTTGCCATCACTTTGACAAAAAACTCAAAACTATTGATTAAATTGACTCTTATTGCAAATTAAAAAGAGAAAATTTTGATGCTCAGCACGTGCTGAAATGGTAGCGTAATATTATGGAATTAATATAAGATGTGATATTTTCCACTTCATTCCATAACAGCTTATTGCAAATCAAAGAAATATACAGTACAATGAACAAATAATTGTAAGGCTCCTATATTAACACGAGTTACGTGACTATCGAAGATTGAAGTTTAAATATATTTGGCTGATATGTTTTAAAGAGAGCAAGTTATGTAAGTATTTAATTGAAAATTGTACAACGTATTATTCAGGGCTAACCAGCTGGCAGCCAAATGCTGCTAGTATGCAATAAATAGATTCAATGATCTTTTCATTGCCCAAAATTGTTTAAACATTTGAAAATGTAGGCAGATTTTATTCATTTTCGATAAATTGATCTAAATTAATATTTTCCAGTCATTAAAGAAATAATGTTATCCTTATTGAAGGTTTTTGTATAATGATAAGACTTTTCCAAGAAGTATATAGATATATTAGAAATTGTTTAGAATATGAATAATACAAATTGTCTTTAAAAGATACCTGCATATGATTGCAAATGTCACCAAGGTTTTGCTCTTTGTATTTAAAATGAAATAAAGCAATGGCCGGATATGATTTTTTATTGCTTTAAGAAGACGGTATGGATAAATATGCCTACTGCACATTCATTGAAATTGTGCAAAATGTCTTTTCTTTCTTAATTATTTTCAAATTCTTCATTTTTTTTTTGCAAAATGATACAAATCAGTTATAATTACATCATATTATAAACTCTCACTTATAAAGCATGTTAAATACTTTATTAAGAATGTTTTTACTCTTAAGTATGAAGGTAAAACAATCAAGGTAATTATATAGGGATAAACCGACAATTTAATCGGAACGCTTTAGTTTTATAGTTTCATAAACTTTTAATGCTTCTGTTCAAATTTGAAGAAACATTTTGTAAGATGTTGAAGAGTAATGAATAAAAAATATATTGTCCATGAAAATAGTAAAATATATTTCTATATAGTTTCTTCTTATTTTCTAATTCAAACTTCATCTGAATTTTTTGATGCTTCCAGAAAAAAAAATGAATGTCTATCAGAATCGAATGTTGTTAATCATGAAAATACATTTGAAGATAAAATAATATGACATTGTAATTTTTATATAAAATGATGCTAAATAAATGCAGTTGGAATAACATTTAATTTTTTATGCAAATGAAGTTGAAAATAGTTTTTACGAAATTCATGTGACATGACTTTTAATAATTATGACCATTAGATGCAAAATTACGTTAGCAGCAGAATAATAGCTTATGACGCATCGTATTTTGAAATATTTTTATAGCATGCAAATATTTAGTATCCGAATCATTTTGCATATTTCTCTATAATTTCTCAAAATGCTTCTATACCAAAAGATTATATAATGATTACCTCTAATCTCATAAATAGGAGCTAGCATAAAAAAATTCCATAGATATAAAATTATGATTGATATGCTTTTCGAAGATTAAATATAAATGGTACTTTACAATTAAATGTTAGAAATATGGTGGATGCGATTGTACATTTAGAAAATTGTCAAATACAAGTTAAGTCGTTTTACAAGTTAAAACATTTTTTGTAAATTATGAAAACTATAAATTTTTTGAGATTACTGATTCATTTTAAAAAGGATTTGCAGAGGAATGACTCATGAAACTGGGAACATAGAATAGTTTACATATGATTAAGGACCAGTTGATTTCCTTTTGAGACTTAAAAAATTCCATTTTGCAAATAAAACAATGTTTATAAATATTTTTCTTTAAAAGTTACTACATGTTTTTGAATTAAAATTCAATATAATTCTTCTTTAATTGCTAGAAAAATAGTTATAAATAGTGTATTCCTTTTAATTTTTTTTTCGTTAATTCTCGAATATTGAACATTGAATTTAATAGATAAGCTAATTAACCAAATGATCGAAATTATATATTACTGTTACAAAAAAAATCCATTAGAGCTGATTTTTTTCCCCTTCATCAGAAAAAAAAAACAGATTGTACTTCCCTCAATTAAAAAAAAAAGAGATTTAAACTATTTAATGTATAGTCGTTGCTTTTTTTTTTCAATTTACTCTGGTGAAATGAATTTTTTTTGCATATTTACTACGAACACGTTCTTTAAAGAACCAATTTTTTGTACATCTTTAATTAAAAAAGTAATTATTATGTGTTGCTTCATTTAAAGTTAAGTATCTGAAAAAAACAAAAAAAACATTGAAAATTCCAATCAAGAAAAATCGGAGAAATCAAAATACGAATAAAATTTAATTCAGAATTTTTCCTCTGTATTTCTTTCATGAATAGTCATAGTGATGCAATAAAGTTTGAAATAAAAGCAATCGTGAATTTGATACATAATTTCTGATATTTAACATCAGTGAAGGGATATTATAATTGGAATACATATTTGAAATTATAATGCATCGACAATTAGTTTTCAAATTTTCCTTCTAAGCCTAAAACAATTGATTAGTTCAAATTAAATATATTTATTTTCTGTTTATTTCTTACTATTTAAAAATGAAGAAATAAATGCAGTGCTATCTATGATCAAACCTTTATCAATACTTAGAAATATCGATTATCCTTAAAACTATTTTACCCTAAAAACTTGTAATACATATAGAAACTCAGTGTAAAAACGTATAATTATATTAGAAATACAGATATAAAAAGAAATTCTAAGATCACATTATTCTCGAATCTATAATTAAAAAAATTATGCATTCGAACTAAATTTTATACGTAATTTAAATATTTGAATGAAATTACTTTTACTCATAGAAACCACTTCATAGAAATTTTAAACAGAAGGAAATATACATTATAAATATTTATAAGGTGTCATAAAAAGTGCAACACAGATGAGAAAAATTCTTTAAATCATAAAGATGATGAATAAAAATAAAATATACTAAAGCTTTTGCAAAGTGTTGGGCAAACGTTTGCGGAAATGTTTGTCAATAACAATTTATCGAGAAGAAAAATTTTCCCAATTCTTGAAATAAACTTGCCATTCACTTAATTTTATTTTGAAGGTAGCATCATTTTATTTAAGCTTCTTTCACAAAAATAGGCTTGATAAAATTAATCATACTTGTTTTACCAAAAATACTGAGTTTGAATTATTTTTATTAAATAACTAGCCGCCTTTGGCGACCAGCTGGTTCGCCATGAGTAATTCGTTCTAAAATTTTCAATTAAATCACATATTCATTAGCCTTGAAGTAAGTCCGGGCATTGATTGGCCTGAAATTAATATTTTCTTTAAGATGAAGGACGGTAAGTTCTAAAAGTACACCTTTTCCTAATAATATTCTTTAATTTTATAAATCAGTCAGTTTGAACCATCGGTTATGCTTATAAAATATAAAAAAAAAAATTCGATGATGTTGCCAAAATATTAAATATGTTTTTTTAAAGAAAGCGAGAAAGGGAAAAAAAGTATTAAATTAATGATACAGATATTGCAAACGATTACATAAATCTGCCATTAAATCAGGATTTCAATGCATATCCTGTCTAAATTCAATCAGGTTTACCGTAAACAAAGAAGATTTATTGAGTTAAGGATATAGATATTGCAAACGATTGTAGAAACCTTTGCTTCGCATTTATTTTTTAAAGAAAATATCACATTTTATGTTTCTTTTATTTTATCCAGTCACGTGCTGAAAGTTGCATTTCTGTAGATTTATTTCGCGATGATAATTTTTTTTATTTGAACTTCCGGCATTATTTTATTTTATCCAGTCACGTGATAAAAACATGGTTAAAATATTTCTTTAAAAATTCGTTAAAAATAGACGCGTATGTTATAAATTAAAAACACTGATACCGTTAGAAAGCTAATTTTTTTATCTTTAAATTGATATAAAAATCATACTTGTGCAATAATATTTTCGGAAGTTATAGCGGAAAAACGTCGAAATTTCGCTTAAATTTTAATTAATTCAAATTCTAATTAAAAATTCGAAAAAAGGCCTCCGAGGTGCACATTCCGGACCTCCAAGGTATACATGTACCAAATTTGGTAGCTGTAGGTCCAACGGTCTGGCCTGTAGAGCGCCAACACACACACACACACACATTGAGCTTTATTATAAGTATAGATTTGTTACATGGATTGAAGATAGTGATAATAGAAGAATCACTGATATTTTCAGAGCATTTAAACAATATTGAATAAATTATAATATTTAAATTACTGCCTTGTACGACAAAGATATTATATAAAAGTATTGATTGATTTGAATTTCAATTAAGTTTAGCATGTATCTTGAACTTCATTGCTCCCTCGAAGAATTTTTTTTCTAAATATAAAACTGTAATACTTATTTGAGGCAATGTAATTTACTCGCTTTTCCCTTGAATGTTTACTGCATGTATATCAGTGTTGTATTCGAATGAATGACTTAATATTCTTCCCATTCAAACGTCATTTTAATCTAATTTTTTTGCTCGTCAATTAATAAAATGCGATTCTTTCCAACATTAAAATGAATTTCCAAATGTGCCTAGTATCACATTATATTATTAGTAATTTGACTGGATTAAAAATTACTATTAAATTTTAAGCACAGTTTTATAATTCTTTTATATTTATGAAAGCATAACTAACAGTAATTATTCAGCTTTAATATAGTTTATGAAAACACATCTTCACTGATATTAAATTGTTACTAAATGAATAATTCATGCATTATCATGCATAATATTCAAACATTAACATGCATAAGATTCATGCATTATTAATTTGATGATACAAGATGACGATTTTAAAACTCATTATCCTTGAAAACAAGACTTTTCGTTTATGTTAAAAATATTAAATTAATATTCCTTCACATTGACTGTGATACTTTTTTCATGGGAATAGAAATCATTATTTTGTTTATCCGAAAATTTTTATTATGCTTCATATATGGATGATTATCTCAGAATAGCACTGATGAAATTATATCGACAAGTTTTATTCAATATATAGTTTGCTAAAAAATAATATCAAAGATAATTTTACATTGCATTAAAAGTAAGAAATATTTTAGTTATGTCTTCTTGAGGTTTTATCGTGATTGTATGAAAATGTCCGCTCTTTGATTACCAATAACTATATTGGTAACATATGAGCAAGTGTATGAAAAGCTATTTACATTTAAACCGAGTAATTAGAATGTTTCTGCAAATGATATTGTACGCATCATATAATTGATTTCTGATTAAATATTTCAGAAACATTTTGCTTGCAAAAACTGATATTCCTTAAGTTAATTCGCCAGTTATTTTACAAGATATATCTGCAATAGAACTTAATGAACAATGAATGTTTAATAAAAACAAAACCATAATAAAGTGAAATGTACAAAGGAAAAATATATGGCTTTGCAAAAGAGAAATTCAGCATTTTGCAGAGATATCGCTTACAATAATGAATTCATTTAAAACCACACTCAAATGCAAAAGATGCAGTTGCAAATAAGTATTATTTAGATATTAAAGTTCAATTTTAATTGCATAGTTATAAAAAAAAATATTTCTTGTGGTTGCGTAAAATATATCCTTTAGAGATACCCTAAGCGAAATTTTCATAATTATACCTATTAAATACTAATACAGATAAAAAAGAATAATTATACATTTACTTTAATGTAAAATAATGCAAATTTACACCATTCAATAACATTCATTAAAAAAAAACTCAGAATTATTCAGTTATAAATAAAATATCAAGATTAATTTTTAGGATGTTTTGAAATGTTTAGAAAAAATGTAAAAAAATAAATAAAAAAGTAATAAGGGAATACACTTCCACAATTTCATTCAAAGAAACAAAACCCAATACAATGAATTCTAGCCAGGAAAACAAAACAAACACAGGCTAATACAATTTAAACAAACCATTAAGCATCAGAATAGCATTACGACCTAGAATATTTCACAATCTACTTCCTATTGATTCGACTTCTGGCTTTTTAAACACGGAAGAGCATTTTTATTATGGACTCATTAGACAAGCAGATAGAACGTATCTTTTCTATGTGCACTATCCAATCCAATCATCTTACAATTCTTCCCAAACAAGATCATGAGCCATTATCTAGAAACAGAAGGAAAAACTTTCGCCTAGTTCAGAACTTAAATGGAAACTTCAATTTGGAATGGTTCTTGAATCATTCATCATTAAGTCTTAACGAAAGAAAAAAATGCATACATAATTTGAGCAAAGTCGTCCGCTTAACAGCTGAAAAGAATCTAAAAATCATCATCATTAAATGATTTTCTAAATCAAAAAAAAAAAAAAATACAGATAAATATATAATTTGAACTTGGTAGTTTTGTTAGTCAAATCAAAATTTCACTTTAAAACCCACAAACTCAAGCGTATTTGAAATTAAAAATGTTTTCTTCTAAATACCTTGAAATTTTTAATTCAAGAGGATTTTGTCTCCAATTTGAAAAATGACTGCAAATAGATTGGCTACATATCTAGACGTATACTTCATCACAATTCAAAATTTATTTTCATAGCCGTACATGAAAAAGTGGTCGGCCATAATTTTTTCTTGACTTCTTATTTTAACAGTACTTGATGATCAAATCTATTGTACGAATTCAGCATTTTTTTGCACATTCACAAACATTTGTATAGATTTATTTGTACGATGATAGATGCTGTACACATTTATAATGCTTTGTGAATGAATGACTTCTGATTCGTCAATGTGTGATTATGCAAAACTATTTTTCCTTTTCTGCAATAAAATATATTTTCAATGAATACAATTCCAATAAGACTTCCAATTTAGTTAGTTAATACTAGTAAAAAGGAACTGGACAAAAGGATGTTAGCTTTCGCTAAAAACACTAAAATTAAAACATGCTTTTCAATGTATCCCTATTTGTTTCCAACTGTAAAATTCCATAAAAAACAATCAAATTTATATTCGTTACCTGTAGTACAGGCAGTTATAATTACTACATGGGGAAACATTTTATCGAATACCTAAATAAAATTGAAGACGATGACAGCTTTGTTATTAATAATAACAAAAATGTTTTGAAATTTTAAAAGGTAACAAAATTCATAAAATTAATACTTTTCACATTGAAAATTTATATACCAACCTGCCTCATCATAAATTAATAAATGCCTGTACTCTTATATATGATGAATATTTAAATGAAGATATCATTAATAAATATAACTGGCTAGTTTTATGCAATTTTAATATTACCGAATTAGTTAACGAATTATTATGTTTCCAATGGTATTAATTTTTATAAACAAGTTAAGAGTATTCCAATGGGTACAGCTTTCTGAAGTGCTTTAGCCAATATTTTCCTACATTATTACGAAATAAATATTTAAATATTACTTAATAAATGGATGCTGATTTATTAATGATTTAATTTCGAATAACTTAGATTTCACTAAAATAACTAATTAACTGACTGCTATCCTAAAGAATAATTTTAACAGAAACAAATAAAATCATCTTGAAGCTATTGATCGAGATTTGAGGATCGAAATTGCTAATTATAAAACAATAGTTGGTATTTATGATAAAAGAGATGAATTCAGCTTTAAAATAATTAAGCTCTGTAATTATCACTCTAATCTTAACTCAAAAATTTAATTTT